>CABHPP010129345.1:0-45654 GCA_902168425.1 Peromyscus attwateri
GTAAAAAGACTGGGCATTGCACTTACAGTATAGTGCTTTAGCTTAACCATAAACTCTGCTTGTCTGCAGCTGGCAGGAGAATGTTTTCTGCATGTGGCTTAAGTGTGTCAGAGAAGACTACTCAGTGTAAATAAACTCAGGCTGCATAAAAGGAGGCTGCAGAGGCAGGTGTGGGGCAGTGCGGTTGTTTCAGTTTCAGAAGAATAAAGTAAATAATTGCGCTGGAGTTTGTTGAATTCTGGGCACTCTGCCATACAGGAAGGGCGTGCAATTACCAAAGCTAAGATAGGCATGTAAAAATGAAGTAATAGCAATAGGACATGGTTGGGCTCCAAATCCCCTGGTTTTATCTTTAAATTTTAAGGATTCCTGGCTCTCATTTTATTCTTTGATATCTAACTACCACTTAAATAAATATGGGCATAATGAAGGTCTACTTGTAATGTCCACAAAAAGCTGGAACACATTATCTTGAAAGATGGCATCTTCTTTGAGAGCACCACACATGAGAAACACAGAGAATCCTCACTCACTGGACATAACACAAGTAGTGCCCAGGATACCTAACTTAGGAGCACACCAGAGCAAATCTGCACACAGTACCTTAGTGTGTTTTACCACACCTACCCTTTGTATCCCATTTTGTGCCATCTGGATTCACCTCAACCTTAAATCTGGATTCTAAGCTTCTTAAGTCATCATCAAAAAAATTAGAGCTCCCAAGGCAAATAGGCAAATTCAAATAGAGACCTCATTCATTCACACAATTTACAACAGAGGATGAATGCCTCTAATCAGAACACACACACACACACACACACACACACACACACACACACACACACAGAGAGAGAGAGAGAGAGAGAGAGAGAGAGAGAGAGAGAGAGAGAGATCCTGCATCCTATATAGAACTGTGAAATTTATTTGTTAATCCTACCCATGATTGGCCATATTGGTTTTTATTTTGAAGAACATTTCTAAAACAAGAGACAGAAGTTTATCTGTTATAAAAATACAGTTCATTCTGCCAGTCACTTGCCAACATCTTGCGCATAGCCTGGTGCTCACTGCTTCCCTGGACCTTTGAAGAAGGAAGGCAATGGGCATTTCAATGTTGCAGGGAGAAGGAACAGTGGGCAGCCAGTGCCTTACCAAATCCCTCTACAGTCAACGCATGCTGTGTATTTCAAGGCTGAATCCATCATTTCAGTCTCTGGTTTTCACACGATGCTAGGCCCACGGAGGGCACCACATTTGGACACCTTTCTTCATCTAATGATAGTACACAGTACATTAAGGTAGCTACTCAGCAGTACAAAGTTTGCCAGAGACCTAAACACTATTGGGATACGAACATCACTATCAGGATACAGGCTATCCCTCCTTGTCTCTGAAGTCATCTGGGACTCTTGGATTCTTATTGAGAGACGCCTAAACAGCAGAGCCTGCCTAAAGATGCTGTGATTATTGCCAACTAACTGGTGGCTGGGGCTCAACTGACACTTCCTGTGACTTCAGATTCAAGTCCACGGACCTCACTCCTGATAGTTATAGGAATTAACTTTTACTTCTCATAGAGCAGAATCCCCAAATCAAATCACAGCTCATCCTTTCATTATCTGTACTTAATTGTCCGCTAATTTGGACACGTGGGAAACAAAAGCTGTAACATCTGTGTCAATGTCAGCCCATATGAAATAAACCTTTATAGTCAATTATGCAGATGGATTTGTTCCTGGATCAATATTAGGTACAAGACAATCAAAATTGTCTCAAGAACAAGAATGCAGAGCTAAAGCTGTCTGGGAGATTGAGACTCTTGCTTACCATATTTCTGTGAATTTGGCTACAGGTCATGGTGTTCACAAAACAGCAAGTTGGTAATGAGGCCATCCAACAGTACTGAACTCCTCTCTGGACAATCATTTATTGCAAGACTGATATAGTAGGCGGTGCTGAGGAGAGAAACTTGTAACACACACATACACAACACCACTCTGTCCTTAGGGAGCCAATTATGTAAGCCCAGAGCAGCACAGAATAGTCATGGTTGTGCTGTAAAGCATGAGGGATCAGGAGAGATGTGATTTCAGGCCGGCAGAACACGTCTTCATAAAGGAGCTAGCCTTTGATCTGAAGTGGGTTCTTCCCATCTGCCAGAGGGAGGACTTTCCCTGGACCTTGCTGACATCTATGTTGAAAAGCTATCATTTCATAAAAGGAGAATGTAAATTCCAACCTGTGCCAGGGAGCAGTCATGTGGCACCTGTTGCCAGAGGACCCTAGAAAGCACAGCCATTTGAGAGGGAGCTCTTTGTTTTTATGACACCTGGAAGCCAAGGCCAGATGTTTAACTGACCGGTGGCTGTTGAGACACTATGGGCTGTTTGTTTGCCTATTTCCTGCCCTTCCATGTCCCACGAATTGCCCAAGAGGAAGACAAGTGAGGAATTCTAGTGGCTTATGATTTATTTTGCTGAAGAAGAATCCAGCCTTTTCCTCTCAAAATTTAGATGAGCATTAAAGGCTCTCATTTTACAATTCTTTCACCAACTGCCTCAATAGTATCAGTGTTTGAGGCTGTAATAAATCAACAGGTTAGTAATTTATTTTTACATGACCATATCTCATAATTTACACAAAAAACTGTTTTTATTTGTGAAGCTACCATGGTGAAAATGTGAAAGCTTAAGTGCTGTGGGATGTTCTGTATGGCAAATGTGTTGCTCTGATTGGTCAATAAATAAAACACTGATTGGCCAGTGGCTAGGCAGGAAGTACAGGCGGGACTAACAGAGAGGAGAAAAGAACAGGAAGGTGGAAGGAGGCAGAGTCACCCGCCGCCAGGACAAGCAGCATGTAAAGATGCCGGTAAGCCACGAGCCACGTGGCAAGGTATAGATATATAGAAATGGATTAATTTAAGATATAAGGACAGTTAGCAAGAAGCCTGCCACGGCCACACAGTTTGTAAGCAATATAAGTCTCTGTGTTTACTTGGTTGGGTCTGAGCGGTTGTGGGACTGGCAGGTGAGAGAGATTTGTCCTGACTGTGGGCCAGGCAGGAAAACTCTAGCAACACTTAAGGCCATCTGTTAAGTAAGATACTAGTAGAGCATAAATACTATTGAATGCTCAGACAGGGTTTTAGCCTGCTGGTACCAATATCCAAAAGAAGGCTCAGAGTCCCTAAATATAGCAAAAGCAAAACCATCAGCTCCTCCTTGAAGCACTATATATAGTGAGGGGGTGGTGGTGGTGGTGGTGGCTGTGGCGGCAGTGGATGTGGTGGTGGTGGTGGTGGCTGTGGCAGCAGTGGATGTGGTGGTGGTGGTGGTAGCTGTGGCGGCAGTGGATGTGGTGGTGGTGGTGGTGGCTGTGGCAGCAGTGGATGTGGTGGTGGAGGTGGAGGTGGTGGCATCAGCCCTTCCTAGTACTGCTGTACCCATTTTATATATGTGAATACTGTCACTGTTATTATACTCATTCTATAAAGGAGGACATTGAGGTGTAGAGGCAAAGTAAAAAGAAAAGCAAAAACCACAACCTCAAGATAACACAGCAAGCAGAGAAGCCAGGCTAGAAGGTGGAGCCATCTACCCAACCGCACTGGAGGTGTACTTCCTGTGCCCCAGTAGGAGGGCCTTTCTGAGATGCTGCCCATCCCTGGAGAACAGCAGAGCTGACCCCATCATCCACAGCTAGGATCAGGGCAAGGCAGCAAGGCTTTCTAAGTCATTAATTATATGTCCCATCTAAGAATACTGGTCTTTGATGCACAATATTATCAGCAGCAATCATTTCACTGGTGTGTAACATGTAGGCTAAGCATGTACTCTGACTAGAAGTTTAATATTTTACTTTGAATTAGAAAGTAATCAGCATTATTTATTCACATTTAGCTTTCCTGTGCTCTATCCCATCGGGTAGATGACAGGAAGTAGCATATTTCATGATCATATCAAGAAGCTTTTATTCAAGTATATGTTGCCTAGTTCTGAAAAATCTTATGGAAGATATAGTTAGCTATTTAAAACTAAGCATATATTTTATACATGAGAGAGATAGGAAATGATTGAAATCCTGAGTGCTGAGCACTGTCAATTTTGAAAAGACACTATGTAGGGAAACACAAATGTGTATTAATGAACTCAAACTCCTTAGGACATGAAAAGAAACAAAGATAGAGTGTGTCTTCCAAATAATTGAATTGTCTGGATGACATATGAAAGTCTTTCAATACACAGCATGTGCTACCCTTTGCTACCTGGAGAAATTGGAATCCTACCTGCAATATCACACAAAATATTCATTCAGATACAATGTATCACCAAAAGATACAATTTGAAAGTAATCTGAGGCTACCACAGAATTCTCTAGATGGAAAAGATCATAGCAGCTTTCCCTATTATCTTCAAAAGATCGGGTCTCTAGTTTCCAGGTAACAACGCAGAGTCTCTGCTGCTACGTTTAGTGCACGTGGTTTCCAGTTTTAGGTCAGTTCTGAGCATTTTCATCAATTTACCATAGCTTCATCATGACAGTGTAAATGCCTCCTCACCTTGCTGCTTCTTAGGTCAGATCCTGACAGCTACCGAGGGCCACAGCAAGAGCCATTTCTCCTCACTGAATGGCCCTGGGAGTTACAGTCTAAAGAAAACATTCTGATGGGACCTTTCTCCTAGCTTAAATTCTGGCAGCAATGGAGATTAAATCTGGGGTATCATGCATGTAAAACAAGCACCCTATCACCAAGCTACAGCACTAACCCTTTAAACTCTTTCTTTTTGTGGGGTTTTAAAACTCCCAATTTCAGCAAGGAAAATATTTTGACATTCTGACTTGAATAATTTCTAAAGCTGTTTTTCTTAAAAAACATAGCTCTAATGTCAGGTATGGAATAATCCCATGCAGAGTTTCTAGTTAGGGCAAATGGTGAAGTAATGGGATGTTAATGTTCCCTCATTCTTTGTCATCATTAGTCTGTGTGCTGCAGACGCTGAGTTTGGAAAACACTATGGCATTCAGTTTGCTTCTCTTAATATACAAAACATCCTGTATTTTAATTGTAAGATTTTTTTTTAAAGAACTAATATATTATTTGAGCAGAATAACCTTCATGGAGGGCACATGAATTCTTTTGGAGGCAGGTAGAAAACTATTCCTAGAGGATACATTTGCATGTACTTTATTAAGCCTTTAAATCTTAAAAATTAAATCTGAGAGCCCCAGTTTCTCTAAGCACTAGAGATAAAACCTAACTGAGAAGGTCACTTGGGTTTAAAGGACAAATTATTAGTGCCTTAAAAATCAACATAAACACAAGATGGAAGCAGATATGCACATGTGACACATTTTAGAACATTAGCTCACGAAATGAATTACTTGGATTTAGACAAACAAACAAATACAACTTTTCCCCCCCAAACCACAGAGACAATCCTAGTACCTATGTTAAAATGCTCAGAGTATCTAGACAGTACAGGCCAGAGTCCGGATGGACAGTCAGCATTGTGAAAGACGCCGTACACAGCTCTGCGCGCATGCACACACTCTGCAATGTGGGAGACAGACACCGATCACCATCAAGGTTGTCCTTACTTGCAGACGCACAAGTATCCTGCATGTTCCGATTCTGACTGGCAGCTGGAGCAGCTCTACATGCCAGTCATCCCAATGTACTCAGGGATGTAAACACCTTATAATTAGAAAACGTGAAGGCATCAAGGACGTTAGACAAATTGAAAACACATCCATAGATTAATTTTTAAAGGCATTGAAGAAATGTCATTGCAAATTTCAATGAAAGGGTGTACCTGCTCCTTCACGGAAGCTAGAATAGTGGTGGCTGTGGTCTCGGGTTCCATGCCTGGGCCAGTGGAGACAGCTTCCTGGTGGGTCTGTGGTTGCCCCTCCTCCACCAGTGAGGCCTGTTCAGGGGCGGGCATTCCTCCTGCAATCAAGCAGGCAAAGGGTTAACACTGCTTCCTGAGTGCCTCAGGGGGCTGGGATTTGCTGAGTCCCACTGTAGATGGTTCCTAAGAATTACAGTGGCCTTCTACACAATGATCACAACTCAGATGACAAAAAATAAATACTCGATAATATTTAAATATCATCATATAAAATGACATTTAAAGGGCTGGAGGAGGGCTCTTTAAATGACTCAATTTTCCAGGAAGTATGTGCACAAAGGACATCTACAAACATAAACTGACAGAAAAATACTTTATCAATTGTAGAAGCTTAGACAATAGGCTTAAATAAAAGCATTTGAAACTCAAGAAAAGCTTGAAAGTTAACAAATAAAATTCTATGGTATTGAAAATAAACGTTATGCCTTAACAATTTCCAATGAGGACACCCTAGGTAGAGCTCTCATGACTTGGTTTCCTTCAAGTAATCTTATCTCTCAAAGATGACATAGACTTGGGATATGTCAGAGCCCAAGGCCTGTGACAGAATAGGATCCTAGCAGGAAATGCAACGCCTCTCTTAAGGCAGCTCTGCCATGTTTAGCAGAACACATAGAGACACTCTACAAGTTTAATGCTTCACATAATTAATCCCTGTTGAATAAATGAGCATACAAATGACACCTTTTTGATGTCTCTCATTTCTTGCCATCAGGCAAATCCCACCAAACCCTAGAATGCTCAAGACCATACCCATTTAAATATGCTACTCCACCTAATATTGAGGTAGCTAGCATCATGAATATTTTTGTCAACATCTTTCATAGTTTATTCTAACTATCACTCTGCAGTTTTATTTCAGTTTCCAACAAATTAACCTCTATGGTGTTCATGTCTATCCTTTGATCTGGGAATTTCCCCCCATTCCCTTAACTTCCACTATTGGCTGCTCTTTTCCAAATAATCCTCTAAGTGAAAGGGGAGATTCAAACACCCAAGCACTAAGTTAACTCCACTCTATCCCGACCTCTGGGTTAGCAGAGAGGGGTCTGGCTTCTGGGTTTCTGCTGATGGTCGTTTCATTCTTGGAATATTCATAGGCACAGGTAAATGAGCGGTGGGTCTGATAGGGGCACCTGTGCATCATCCCAAGCTGAAAGCACAGTCCTGAGACTTTCTCGGGCCTGCTCTAGCAGGTGAGCCCTCGGTTTCACAGTACATAAGCATCAGGTGGACCCCAATCCACAAGATGATCTTCTCCTGTAGGACTGGGAAGAGGGACTCCATTCTTGGATCAAGTGAGTCTAAGATCCAAACCCGGGAACACTGAGGCAATGCATCATTCCTCAAGCCCAACATTCTTCAGTGATAAAAATGGACGTGCTAGTTTTTATACAACACAACTCAATGAGTTTATGGCAATCTTTATCTTTTATAATGTGTTTATTGAGATGTAAAGCACATTCAAAATACTAGCTGGATGGAATTCTATTTTTAACCAAGTGCTTATCAAAAATAACATCACCAGGTCTGTTGAAGAAAAAAATTACCACACAGACAGCCTAGGGTAGCAGTCAAGGCAAGAGAGATGAAAGCATTCTGGCCACTGAGGGGGGAAAAAAAATCACACACCTTAAAATTAACAGATGGTTGTGAGGAACAAAAATGTTACTATGCAACAGTGAAACAAATAATGCCCAAACCCAAGAAATTTAAATGTCAAGAGTATAATATGAAACAACCAATGTGTCAGAATGAAAAGATTTTTAAAAATCCGCAAGTAAAGAGTTTTTAAAAAAGCAAAGTATTCATTCTGTTATACGCAGGACACGCTGAGTTTAAAGAAAGATACCAAATTATGTTACTTTATCTCTGGGAGTGTATTGTACTTTATTTTATAGTGTTTATTTTGCTGATCATAATGACCCAGGCTTACTGAAATGTAATGAGCAGCATCTTCAGAGCACAACCATGCTCACTCACATGCTATGCAGGGTGGAAAGGGATTGTAGGTGGGAGGCAGTTATGGCTCATCATCTCACTGATGCAGCAAATTATGAATCAGAGAAGGCAAAGTCTAACAAGAGACAAACGATGAACCAACCCTGAAGTCAATAGAGGTTCAAAGAGCATGTCATGAAGGAAACTACTATACAATGCTACAAGAACTTTCTTGGCAAGGCTATTTTATTTTGATTCCTCAATAACCAGGATGCAGTGTAAATGATCCTGATCAGCTACCGGGTGGAGAGCGGAGACATGTAGTCTTCTCTCTGTAACCACTCTCCAGTACTATAACCCAAAAGGAACCCCACAGTTAGTAAGGTTCGTGTCCATTTTCTTATCATTTTTATAATCATAGATCCATTAATGAGTGAGAAATAAAGCTAAGTGAAGCTAGAGACAAAAGCTGACTCCTCTTTTTGCCAAGTCCAGAGATGAATATTTATAATGACTAGGGTCAAAGAATGCTAATAACTCTTTCCATTGGTAAGAGGGGAAAAAAAACAAAACAATGAACACTCATAGCTAAGAGACAGTGAGACACTAAGCTGTGTCCTCCTCAGTCAGTGTAACTTGCCAGATCTGAGTGATCACATACTGCAGACCTGAGAACACTGAATCATTTTAGGGGCTTTCCAAAGAATCACAGAGGATGGAAGTTGGGCCAGGAAAATGAAAGAAGGAAATGCCATGCCTACATTTTTAGAAAAGAGAAGGTAGGTTCCTCCCATTACAGAGTAGAGAGAGAGAGAAGATGTTGGGTGGGATTCTTCAAAGAATGTTCTCCAAGAGTGACTTAGAACTAAGAAGAGGTGTGTCAAAGAAGTCAGGTTAAGCTTGTCTAATTTCCTTCCTTGGCAGTGTGGCCATGGAAATGCAGTGTGCCTAAATTCTAGTGAGGCATGCACAATGTTAAAAGTCCCCTGTGATACTATAATTAACATAGAAATGAGGCTGAAATAAGGGTAACTGCTGACTTGAATAATCTATAAATACCTGAATGAAATGTTATCAATCTATTCTAATGCAATGCCAATGTTCTGAACTTGGTCCAATCCTAACCAAAACTTTCAATAATAATATAAATCATATGCAGAGCATGTTTAAAATCTTCAATAACTAAGACGAGTATTGAATTTACCAAATAACAAAGCTAAATCACAAGTGAGAAAAGTACTATTCTGTTGTATTAATGAGCTGCCTCTAATTAGATAAAAAAACAGCAGGGTAAATGTAAGGTCCTGTATGAAAGTCAGCTCGGCAACACACTGGGTAGCAGTGTAGATACTTTAAATTCAAAGGTGATGATGAGTAGACCAAAAAGACCTTAGGGTGATCTACACTGATTAGGAATTTAGAAAGTTGGAGGGGGGACTAGTGGGCAAACTGGCCCCTACTCCAGCTTCAGACTTCCTGGACATATCTACTTCCAGTTATAGATGGCACATTCACAGGAATGAAGGGTGAACCCATTCAGGAATTGGTGAGTGGAGTACAAAAGGGATTCTGCCATTATTCCCAGACACCGGAAGTGATGTGATGAACGACACAGGTCTTGTTCCTTATGAACTCCAAACTTCATAGAAGATACAGAACCGACTCTCAGTGGAACAAGGAAAAAAATAAAAAAGGCTGACCCAAAGCTAAGGCCTGTGCAGACAAGCAGACCCTCTGACCCTGTGAAGGACCGCTATGGACAAAAACAGCTAAACTCCCTAGGTGACAATCCTGAGCTAGACTAAAAATGGCTTTGTACAAAAGTGTATTATTCCATATCCTACTTTTACACATGGAATCAAATTTGAATAATGGTTATATTGCTATGAATTAATGTTTGAAGACATGGTGGGGGGGGACTCAGGAAGATCTTTTCTTTTGGAACTGTGGCTCAAATGTGCAAAGTTTTCAACCACTGACTTCCCCTGAAGATGAGACTTCCCCATCATGAGAGGCCTGCAGCCCAACATGGGTAACTGGGCAGGGATGCTGGCTGAAGGTATTGCGGTACACACAGGAGGCTGAGGCTGACACTAGACCAACTTCCACATTCTCTATTGTTAGGAAGTCCCTTATGAGTCTTCAGACACTGTCAACTACACCACTGTCCCTGCCAAGAGATGCTGGAGACCAGGAAGAGCTTATGCAGGGCAATAACATCCTGCACCCAGGGCTCTTCCTGCCGCTGCCTTCAAGTTCAGGATTAGAGGTGTGTGCTGCCATGTGGCTTGTAGGTAACACTGTTGGACTCCACTCTTTTGAGCTGCCCATTTTTTTTTTTGAAGCAGCTGAGTAATTATGGGTTTTCAAGGTAAGATTTAGCAAAGACAAAGAAGCTTTACTGGGAAACTATTGGTTCAGTATGACGTGTGTGTGTGTGTGTGTGTGTGTGTGTGTGTATGTGTGTGTGTGTGTGTGTGTGTGTGCGCGCAGGACTATACTCTCACACTGAATTCCAACTATTCAGTGGGCATTTCTTTGTGCTCAAACTGGCAGGTCTTATATACTCTAGTATGATGGGTCAAGGCTTTTTTTGTAGTTTATAAATAAAATATATAGCCAATTTATGACCCAGTACACATAATTCCCTTTATCACAGATAGTAATGCACAAAATCATCTCTGCTAAATTTATAAGATGGACATCAACTCAATACTAGATTTTCATCTTTATTCCCTCCTCATTGCCTCCCTGATAACTCTTAGTCAAAATATCCTAAGTATATATTTTTTCACCAAACTAGTAAAAAGTTAGACTCTCTATATACAGCCCCCCCCCCTTCTTTTCTGAGATGGTAGTGTGGAATATAAGATATATTTTCTGACTTCATTTAGAACACTCAGGAAAACATGTTGACAAGAACCACAATACATTTATGTGAAAGTTCTTAAGATAAAATAAGTGACATTTAAGAACAAATTAAGAATCCATGTGAACATTACAATCTGATTCAAAATATAAAAACACTAATGACACAGAATGATGAAAATGTTTAAGAACAAGGATGAAAAAAATTTATAGTAAAAATAAGAAAAAATTATTAATACTATGTAGGAAAGATAAGTTTCTCTTTGCTTTGTTTAGAATGAAACTGAGATAATATTGCAGAAGCAAGCCCAGCCCTAGGAAACTGAGAATGTGCCCACTGAGGTGACCATCTTCAGGACCATAGGGACTTAGGATAGAATCTGAAGTACTAGATAACTACTCAGTTACAGTTTGAAACTATTCTGCAAATAGAAGCTGTACCCAAACCTCCAATGTTTTAGAAGGATTAGAGGGGGATAAATGCTAACCCACAATCACACGGTTCAGCCAAAAATATCTACTTATTGGCAAGAAACTGTATAGCACGGAGCTATACGCCAAGTCGTATAGTAATCCTAGAGAGTAATCTATGCACACTGAAGTGTTTTGATCTATGAATTTTCTGATCAGGAGATCATTGTAAGACATTTAAGCAAAAGACTTCAGTAACGCCTTGCAAAGGGATGGTATCTAGATGGCTTGATAGTGAAATTTTCAATTCTATTAGTAACTAGAAAATGTTCCTTAATAATGCAACGTGCTATCAATACACAACTACCACAAGAGCAAACACTTGACTCCAAAGTTTGGCAAAGATGTGGGAAGGTAACTACCATGCACTGTTGTTAAGTGTGTAAGTGGGCTTGCCATTTTGCAATACATATAAGCATTATCTAATAGAACTGCCTACACAGACATCCCATACTTCAGTAATCCCATTCTTAATTAGGGAGAGACACTCATGACCCTGAGAAGCTGGAAAGATAGTCTAGTACTTTTAAAAAGCCATAAATTGCCAATAACCCAAGTAACCAGTATCAGTAGATTAAATAAATATATCATAGTATATTCATTTTACTGTAACCCATAAATAAACCATGGCTCTATAAAACAAAAAATATCCTCCCAATTATAATGTTCAATGAAAGCAAACTTGCAAAAGAATATACAGTGGAAATTCATTTCTGTAAAGTTTAAAACAAGTAAAAAAACCCCCATATTTCTTAGAGAACATAGTCATATGCATTTATAAGTAGCAAAAAAAAAAAAAAAAGACCATCAAGAATATTAGAGCAGCCGCTGTCTCTTTGTGGATGGAGGGAGTGAAATCCCTCATGGGTCGGTGTTCTGCACTAGTGGCCTGACCGGAGAACTAATTATACAGAATGCACTGGCTTTTAATTATTCTTTTAATTGTATTTTTTTCTATTCACTCTTCTGTGGCCTTTAAAAAATTTAAATGAAAAAGGTTAAAGACTAACCGATTAGGCTGGGGAAAGGGGTCAGCAGTGAAAAGTACTTGCTGTGTAAATAAGATTAGAGTTCAGATACCGAAAACCCATGTAAATGCCAGGTGAACACGATAGTCCACCTGTAACTCTGACCTTGGAAGGCACAGACAGAGGTATTCCAGAAGCAAGAAAGCTAGCCATCTTAGCCAGACTAGCTGAACTGGCAGCAAGATCTGGATTTATTGAGAGATCTTGCCTAAAAGTATAATGTATAAGAATGACCAAGGAAGATTTCTGATATAAACTTCAAGCTTTCAACATGCACGTGCACACACATTTTTTACCCATATACATGCAAACATACACACACAAAGAGAAAAGAGTAACAGGATAGAGCCTATGATACTAGGTATGGCCCATAAACAGAAACACTGAATAGTTGCAAATTTATAAGGAACACAGTAAGAAACACTGAATAGTTGCAAATTTATAAGGAACACAGTAACACTTCCCAGATTAATAGCTACATGGATCCATTTTTTAACTATTAAATTAATAAAAAAAGAGACCTAAGTCACAAATATCTTGCCCCCAAATCCCGTATACTATTCAATAATGAGTAATTTCTGAAAGTGAAACACAGCTAGTAAGGAACAGAGTGAGCAGTGCTCACACCTGTCTGGCCATTCACATTCTCTGGTAGGGATGGGGCTGCCTGGTGTTGAACAATGCTGACCAAGCCCCTGGAACAACAGGACAATACTCTGTTGTGGGATGTCTTTCTGTACACTGTGAATAGTGTTGCTCTGATTGGTTGATAAACAAAGCTGCACTGGCCTATGGCAGGGCAGGACAAGGTTAGGCGGTACATTCAGACTGAAGATGAGATGAAGAAGGGTGGAGTTGGGAGAGATGCCAGCCGGACTCCCAAGGAGCAACAAAGATGCCAGCAGACCGGTAACGCCACAGCCACGCGGCAACATACAGATTAATGGAAACGAGTTAAGTTTTAGAGCTAGCTAGCAAGAAGCCTGACCCATAGGCCATTCAGTTTGTAAATAATCTAAGCTTCTGTGTTTACTTGGGACCAAGCAGCTGTGGGACGTGGATGGGAGAGATTCGTCCCAACCATGGGGCCCATCAGGACCGGAGAAACTTACGGCTACAATGCTGCACAACTGTTCATAACGGATAGGAATGTAATCTTGATAAACATGGATTACATTCAGCTATTTTTCAACTCTTCTCCAAAACATCTTACTTCTCATGAAGAACAGAGAAGGAAAGAAAGGCCATTTCCTTTTGAGAGGTACTCCAGAGCCCAGGGGTTTTGTTTTGAAGGACCCAAGGTATTTGTAGTACAGGTGCCATACTGAGAGGGGGCGGGGGAGAGGAAAGGGAGCTGTAATCGTCCAGAGTGGTGCCTAGAATTTAACGCACACAAAGACAGGATGAGGTGATGCACAGATCAAGAGTGTGGTTGGAACTCTACAGGGAATGCGTGGCCTAAGAGGTGGGGTGAGCACATAGCACCCTCTTGTCTAGCTCACAGCTTGAACAGAGAGCAAAGAGGCATCCTCCCTCTTTTAAGATTTAAAAAAAAAAAAGAAAGAAAGAAAGAAACCCAGTCAGTCTAGAAATTTCAAAAATGCCATCAGTGTGCCAAAAATGCCAGAAAGATAACGGGTTCAGACCCACGGTAAAGCAACTAGAGGAAACCCAGCCACACAGCAGAGGCAGGCTGGGCATCTGGTGGGAGCGGTAGACTTAAAGCCTGGCAGACAGCTAGCTGTCTCTAGCAGCAGAGCCTGGAGGACCAGGAAGAGGGTGCATTCAGGTGGGCAGCTACTGCAGGAAGTGCCCAAGCAGCTTCTGTACACAAAAGATGACAGAAGCCTCAGCTGCTGAGGCCCAGGAAGAGCAATGTCCCTAAACAGAACACAGTAAAGGGCAGATGGCATTAATACTAACAGTGTTCATACTGAGAGCTGGGGGGGGGGGGGGGGGGGGGGAGAGAAGCCAGAGATGTTGAAGCAAAAAAGCTCCAGGTTAAAAGTAAGTAAATCTGGTTGATAGAATGAAGAGCAAAATAACATCAGAGAAATTTTCTTGATGAGATCACAAAATTCCTGGATTCCATAGATAAAGATCCAAAATACTATTTCAGAGGAAAAAAAGAAAGGAAGGAAGGGAGGGAGGGAGGGACGGACAGACAGAATTGAGAATCAGTTTGGTAAGGAACTTGTTCTCAATTACAGAAAATACAGCAAAATCTTACAAATATTCCAGGTATCATGGAGGCGACAAAGGGGCTGGCTTTCTTTTGGTTGCTTTTTGTGTTTTAGGTAGGGTCTCACTATGTAATCCAGGCTGGCCTCAAACTCATCAAATTTGAAGTTTGTTCAAAGGTGACATTGAATGTGAAATCCTCCTGCCTCGGCTTCCTGAGGACTGAGATTACAGATGTGCACCACCATACTCTGCTAAAATAAAGGCACTTTAGGAAATACCAGAACTCAGAATGTTAGAATAATCTTTAAAGGGAGTTCTGCCACCAAATCACAAATACAATGAAGGAAAATTTAGAACAAAAGAAATAATATTGAGCAACACATAATCCGTGAAACTAAATCTCAGAAGACTCAACTTCTCTGTGGTACCAACATGAAAGGCATGATAACGTGACAAAAATAAATTATGCCAATGTCCTTACTTGGGGAAAGACTGAGACTTGGGTGAGTCTCTAAGTAGAGGCAGCCCTCAGCTCACCTTCTGCATCAGGACTTGTTAGATGAGCTGTTGAGATAATCGTTCTGCATACTGAAGATGTGCCTCTGTTTAACCTCACCCACCTAAGGCACCTTCTGATTGGCTTAATAAAGAGCTGAATGGCCAATAGCTAGGCATGAAGAGGATAGGCAGGACTTCCAGGCAGAGATAGGAACTCTGGGAAATAATCTGAGGCAGGGTGGGGGTGGGGATTAACCAGCCAGATGCAGAGGAAGTAGTATGGTACTGAGAAGAGGTAATGAGCCACATGGCAGAATGTAGATTAACATAAACAGGTTAATTTAAGTTTTAAGAGCTAGTTGGGAACAAGTCTAAGCTAAGGCCAAGCTGTCAAAACTAATAAGTCTCTGAATCATTATTTGGGAGCTAGAAGTCCAAAGAAAGTCCAACTATATGACTATGAGGAGAAGTAGTATTAGGATTCAGACCCACTTCTTGGAATCCTGGCCAATCAGCAAATAATACCCTGGCCCACCCAGCATCCTGACATCATCCTACCTTTCTGTTTCCTTTCAGAAAGGACTCCTCCCCCTTTGCGCCCTCTCTCTCTCTCTCTCTCTCTCTCTCTCTCTCTCTCTCTCTCTCTTTTCCACCACGAGGTAGCGCGCACCTCTCCCACCTTCCCCTTCTCTTTCTCTCTCTCTCCCCTCGCTCTTCCCCCCACCAAATAAAACTCTCCATTGAGTGCTGTATGCATGGCATCTCTGTCTCTCACCCGCCTCACCCGCTGTGGGACATCTTGGCTCTACCAGCCAAGGCCTCTCTCTGATCGTATCGTAACAGGTAGCCCTCAGTCCACCCTCTACATCAGGGTCTTGTCCATGACTTGCTTTGACCACAAGCACAAATGTGACTTTATTGAAATACCAGAGACTGCAACTGAGGGGGCCTAACAGCTGCTTCTCCCGGAACTGTTAGTTCACTGTGCTGTGAGGGAGCCATCCCGGCCATCCCGGCCATCCCGGCCAAGAAGGCAGAACATGGAAGCCAGTTCATCTCAGACCATCATGACCTGACCAATTCAATGGCTTACTGCAGCAGCCTGCTGAGCCCAGCTAGGCAAGACCTGCAGAGCAACCTCCTTGACAATGTGGAATGCTGAGAAAGAAAAGGATTGCTGATTATGCTACTGTCACACACTGAGTAAGTGTGACGAGCTGATACATCCACCAGGACCACACAGGAGAAGTAAAATACAATTTACATATTTTAAATATCATTAAGATTAAAAAGTGCTGATTTTTTTCTGAAAATACCACTTATTTACGTTTCTGATCTACTTTACATGTGACAACCATAAAGTAGATATCATTTAAAATAATAAAGATAAGATTCTGACCACCAATCTATTCCCAAATCAGTAAATCATTACAATAAGATGCAGCTCCAGCAAATGGGGAACTTGGTGTACACAATGGCCAAGCAGGCACCACTGGGGCCCAGGTGGGAAACAGCCCACCTAGTTTTTTTTTTATTTTATTAAGTTTTTTCACTTAAAAATTTGCCTTAGGTTTCGATTTTCTAATCTCCATAGACTGTTGCTTCATGTGACTGGCAATTAAAGGCATTGTAAGTCATATCAAACTCAATCTGTTCAAAGACTTGTGTTCTTCACCAATTTTTCATGTCTAATGACAGTATTAGTGAAGACTGAAGTGTAATGAAATCGCTGGAAGGGCACATATGGAGACTTAGAAATATGGTGACTGATACCTGAACTACTAAAGGCGATTAAAAAGAAAAACTGTTTAATTGCGGATTTGAGCACTTAATAATATTTATAAAGGCGTATGGAATGTAAAAGAGTTTGAAATGCAGTAACAGCTTTCATCTTCCTTATGGTTGTCTTCTTAACTGATGACATTGGCTTTTCTTCCCTCATAGACTACCTGAGTACTTTTTCAGTGTCCTGCCTGAGATTCCAGAAAGCCTGCACTGGACTTTAATTTGTTACAAATTAATTCACCTATAATTCAAAATTCTCCAAGTATGAATCGTTTCTTGCTTCTCAAAATTAAGCTGCTACAGTTAGCAAATCTGGGTAGCACTGTGGGCATCTCCAAACTCTGCTATTCCACATGATGATGGGAAAGCCTCCTGCACTGGCAGCCCCTGACAGCACATGAGAAGTGCACAATGCCCAGACTGTTGCAGAGGCTTCATGTGCATCTGGTGTTTGGTGTCTCAGAAAGTCTCAGAGTCATTAATGTACAGCACCATAAAGACCCCGAGAAATCATAAAACTGATTTAATCTTGTACACCTCCCACCCACACCCACCCCTGTGCTTGGGGCTAACCTAGGAACTTGCACATCTAAGGCACAAGATCTACCACCAAATCCAATCCTAAGCCCTCCACCTCAATTTCCCATAAACCCCTACTTTCTCTTGAGGACCGTTCTGTCAACAGTCTGAGCCTGAGGAACATATGCTGGGAAATCCTTCCACACCACAACCATCATCAGCAATGAATTAATGTCATTAGAAAGACACAATGCTCTATCCTTCACAACTCAAATCTGACTCCAATAATAAAAACAGCAGCCAAGTACTGTGCTTGCTAGTTTTTAATGTCAACTTGACACACACTAGGGTCATCTGAGAAGAAGGAATCTTAACTGAGGAAATGCCTCCATCAGATTACTTGTACCAAGTCTTTGGGGCATTTTCTTGATTGAAGACTGATTTGGGAGGGCTCAGGTCACTGTGGGTGGTACCACCCCTGGGTTAGTGGTCCTGGAGTGTGTAAGAAAGCAGGCTGAACAAACCATGAGGAGCAAGCCAGTAAGCAGCTCTTCTCCATGGCCTCTGCTTCAGTTCCTGCCTCCACGTTCTTGCTTGGAGTTCCTGCCCTGACTTCCTTTGATGATGCAGTGTAAGTTATAAGCTGAAATAAACCTTTTCCTCTCCAAGTTGCTTTTGGTAATGGTGTTTATCTCAGCAACAGAAAGCAAACTAAGACAGTGCTTTAATAATGGCATAGAAAAAGTTACACTTTTTAAATTAATAGCAAAGGTTCCTGACAACAGAATTAAGAATGCATTTGTGTTTTAGCTATAAGATGGGTCCTAAGTTTCCAAAAGCTTGGTTTGTAACTGTAGGAATGAATGATTTTCTAAAAAAGAACCCGGTCTGATCCAGGGCTGCTTCAAGTTTTAATTATTTTTTTCATGCACATTCATGTAGAATTAGGCTAGGAAGACAACAGACATTAGTATGTGTTTGAGCAGATCAATTCCTCATCTGGGATACATTACGACCAGCTTAAACACGTCCAGTTTAAGGCCGATGTTAAGCTGTAATGCACTGTAGTAAATGTACAGGTAGAAAAGGAAAGCTGGCAGTTGTGAACTGGAAAATCATCAAACATTAATTACACATATGTTTAATGTCTCCTTTAATAAATACTGATTTAAGTAATGATGCTTTTAATAATTTAGAGCTTTTAAACTAGCTCTTGGGAGTAAAAGAGAAAACGATAAAAAAAAAAAATACCAGAAGAAAAAAGCAATATAATATAATAGCAACAATGCCTTTCTTTCTGCCCTGTCGTCAGCAGGCTGAATTAGAGGACAGACAGACAGCTTTCAGTCTCTTCCACTGCACGCTTAACGCCAGTTTTCAAGGAGCCAAGTGCATACTCACATTTAACATATCCAAACAGCTCTTTGAAGACAGTACAAGAGAAAATATTGGTCTTTTAGACAGAACTTCTGGGGCTTTGATGCTCACAGGCAGAGCAAGCAACAGATTCAACAGCTTTCCAGTGACACACTGTGGGTTCCTGAGGGCAGGGGCTGCTGTTCTTGGGTTTACCACTGCATGCCCAGCATCTGGGAAAGAGTCTGAAGCAAAGGAAGCGTTTAGTAAACAGGTGTCTATTCAACTGGAACGGGGAAAGAACGATAACACATTTGCATCTGCATGAAAATATCACACCGTGTTAGTGTCATGATCGTAAGATGATGAAGAGCCCCTGGTCTGGCAGGGAGGACAGGAATAAATAATGAGGAAAATGCAACGAAAAAATGTCTAAAACACACCACAGCGGGAAGGAGATGAGACCAGTGTGACATGATGTAGAAAGGTCACCAGATGAAAATTACAGGACGAACACAGAGGTGGGAGCCTCCCAGTGTGTTTTGTGAAGAGAATGTCGAGTCTAAAGTTGGTGGAGCAGGAGGACGAGGAGACAAGAAGGCAGCTGTGGAGATGGGAAGATGAAGGAGGCTAGTGGGCAAGGGAAGACAGGAATCACCCATGCGCAGCCAAAGATGGTGCTGAGTGCTCAAGAGGAGTCAAATGACAGTGTGCCTGCACCCATAGGAATGTGCCAATGACCTGAAGGGTAAAAGCCAAATGGCATCCTCTTGGGAAGAGATGGAGAAAAGCCTGGAAGGCCTGTGAGAACTAAACAGTGACTGTGGGTAAAAAGCAGGGTTGACCCATACTGCCCCAGTAAAGAGTTACTCTGTGTCCTTCCTACCCTGAGTCCCGAGAGACACAATGATAGCTACAGTTCTTTAACTGTCTAAGAGAACGGGTAAGGAAATCACAACCATGTACACGATAGCTACAGTTCTTTAGCTAAGAGAACGCGGAAGGAAATCACAATCACATACACAGATATTATCACCCTCTGCACCAACACCTTTATAGAAAGCATCCTGGCATGAGAGACAGGCTGAAAAACAGAAAAATCAGTAAAATAACAGCAGTCTTGGGTACAGCAGTCAATGCATTCTCCTCAGGAGCCCCACACTGTAAGACTAGAATAAAGGAACAGACTATACCATCCAGACCAGAATCAGAGCACAGTTATTGTCCATCACACATGGCTCGTGTCAGAATGGGAGAATGAAGAGGTCAGTCGTTAGAAAAACGTACAAGAAAAAAGCCTTGGGTTCCATCCTGTCTGGGTAAATAAGAGATTACAAGAAAGATCTTGATGCTTAAATGCAGGGGTGGTCCTGAGAGCTCTCCTGGCCTCCTCTGTAACAGCAGTCTAGGTTCACCAAGGCAACAGCTGCCTTGATCCCAAAAGGCCTGTCCAACCAATACAGTAACCAGGTGATCATGAACTTGGATACTGTATGTCACTCTGTGTCTTAGAACTGTAACTGATGAGAGCTTCAGCACTGTGCTTTCTGGGAGGCCTTGTTCTCTGTACCTCTAGTCGTTCTCAGGATATCATCAGGTTGGGCATTTGTCCACTCCAGTTCAGAAACTGACAGGACTGCCGTAGAACCACTAAGTACAAAAAGGTTAGCACCCACGAGTAACACTTCTATTAGTCACACTAAGTTCAGCATGTTAAAAACAGCTGCACACATACTCAAAAATGTACAAAGCTACTGTAGACAGAGAAAGTGCTTAGGCACACCATGGCCTGTCAGTCAGAATCTGCCCATCCAGACAGCAGAGGCCTAAGAACATTCTACACATGAACTGCCCCATGAACCTCAACATCTGCCTGACAATGGCTGAGCTCATGGATTTGTGTTACCACAAATGCACTAAAGAAACTCTATCCTTTCTCAATTCACTGGCTTAAATAATCTTTTTGCAGAATATTACTCAGATCTATTTTTAACTTTTGCTTTCAAAAAATAACATTCAAGTTTTATGAAAAGTACAATTTCAAAATCGAGAACTAGAATAATAGGGTTTTTGTTTCTTTGTTTTTCAAGACAGGGTCTCACTATGTAGCCCTGGTTATGCTGCATCTCACTCTGTAGCCCAGGCTGACCCTGAACTCACAGACATCTGTCTGCCTCCACCTCCCAAGTGCTGGGATTAAAGGCATGCGCCACCACCGCCCGGCTAGAGTTCCATATTTTATGTATGATGAAAAAGAGTCCACTTTTGTACATTATCCCTATTTTGTACATTTGAACCAAATGCTCATCTTCATCAAATGCAGTATTTGAGTCTCGTCTGTACAATGTGCATGTTAATAGGAAATGCATTAACACTGTCTACAAACCTGCACCAAGGACCAGAAACATCCTTTTTACAGTGTGCACTGGAATACTCTTCAAAAACTAAGTTATAACTTAGACCATTCTTCCTTGGTTTTTATACAACTGATGTTAGCTATCTGTAAGACTATGTATGATTTCCTGAGGAGTTATTTTTCCTAAACATCCAAGATTTGATTTATGGTGAGATGGACATTTTTTGTGCAGAAGGTTCTATGAAAATAAGACTGAAAAACAACACTGTTCTGTTTTGGAAGTATTTTTCTAACTTGCCCTCTTCCGTCTCTCCCTCCTCCTCGCTCACACAGAACCTGTTTCCACTGGCCTGACTGAGCAGGTGACACAGCCCACTGCATCGATGTACACTTCTTCTAATGGGCACAACACTGTTTTGAAGTTCTGATAAATTACAAAGAAAATCGTGAATCCTAAATTAATAGAAAAAAAAAACACTCTTGATCAACATAATACAACATGCAATGAGAACAAAGGGCCCTGGGGAGGACGCACTGTGTCTACTGCTCACAGGGACTCAGCAGATTGCCATAGGGCCTGCCGACCTCAGCGTGCTCCCTGCCAATCTCTAGGACTGTCCCGTCACCTGGCTCTGGCTCACAGGGCCCTCCTCTACCACTCTGTGGTCTGTTGTATAACAGCAATTGGGCTGAAGTTTGAAGAATGAAGAACATGTGGGAAAGCTGGCTATGGAGCTCTCTGGGGGTTACATGCTCACCATGTGCAAGGTTCTGGATTTGATCTTGGCATGCTGAAAAGACCCAGGACAAGAGGAGGAAGAAGAGGTGGAGAGAGAGCAAGGAAGCATGGGTGGTAGTAGAGAAACCACTAAAATCGAAGGCAAAAATTAGGTAATAACTTGGGAATCCCTCTGCATCTCCTGGTCTCCAAGGTGGAATGCACATGCTCACTTCCCTCTCAACATGGCCAACCTGGGCAGGTCAGTTCTCATGGCCTTCTGACAGCTAGGAGAGGTCAGGGAGGTAGATTCTACCCTTCTACACTCTAGCTCCCACCCAAGCTCTTGCTGGCATTTTAAAGTCCACACACAAGAGGAAATCCAAATTGATTATCACCTGCATTACTAAGCCATTTCTTTCTTCGACACACATATCTATAAGCCAGTCCTGCTTAAGAAGTCATCTTTCAGGCAACCAAAAATGGCCTTTAGTTTTGTGATGGACGCCTTACCTCTCATCCAACCAACAGTTTGACTTTAAGTATCACACAATGTTCATCTTTACCCATTTGCTTCTGCTCTTAAAATACTTCTTCATCTCCTCAGACTTCAGCTTGAGACCAGGATCCCTGTCTTCTGTCTATGTCTAACACATGTGCTGAGGAATTTAATGAAATGGCTGCTGACAGAACAGGCTTTACTATTTGAGGAACTGAGAATAGAAACTGGCACTCCACTGTCAACCATGGGAAAATTTCAATATACTGAGCTGCTCATATTCAGACGTACAGAACCTCCGAACAACTTGCTGCCTTGAAGAAGGCTTTTGTTCATTACTTGGCACTAAAAATGTCAGAAAGAATCACATTTCACCTTTGATTATTCTAGTTGAGCAACTTGTCTCCTTTTAGATGAGAGTTTTGAGTGTCTTCAAGGAAGAATTCCGAGAAATAACCACAAGTCAAGGAAGTCGCATTCCATTACTAGGACATAATGCAACCCATGGCACAATGGAGTCACACTAGTCTTGCTACATTTTCACCTGCAGTGAACTGCTTTCATAGGACCCTGTCAATCAGGGCTACCCTTGTAGCAACAATGCAAAAAAAAAAAAAAAAAAAAAGCTGTAGAGTCTCAAGTATGCCTCAGTATCCTAAACATCCCTGACCAGATGAATAGGAAAATGGAAGGACTGAATTATTACATATTTTAAATACTTCATTTGCTACCACCAATAAAAATATATCTGTAGCCTGATTTAATGAAGAGATCAAAAGCAGCACTTGGTTATTCTGAGACCATGGTTAAATACTCGAAAGACTTGATTATATTTACATCTCATAACTTCATTACTTTTGAATTTTTACTTAGTACTTGACTTACTGTATGCAAAGAAAATTTCAGTCTAGTAAACTGAATTTATTACAAACTCATAATCTGTCATTGCAAATTCTAAATTAACATGACATAATCAGATCTCAAAAAATGTTTTGAGTTTAACATTATGAGGGCCCTCATATTACTTTTGTACCATTTTAATTTTTGAGGGGAGGGGTGTTTATTAATGTGAAGATGATAAACTATAATTTGAAGTTCACTGACAAGTAGACAATTTCCTTAAATAGTGAAGGAACCCCAGTGCTCTCTGAAAAGTGAGGCATGCACAAGTTAGTATATGAATTAGAGTATAAATAAATAACAATTAGTATTTCGAATCCTAATGGTGCGAAGAAAGAAAACATGTGTTAGATGACTGTCCAATCCACCTTAGAATCTCACCACAGTTAAGGTAATAGAAAAAAATATAAAGGTGTGATGCTCAATCAGCCTCATAGAATTACAAAGACTGTCTAAAGTACCTTCTACTTTAATAATCTTCTTAGATGTATGTATGCTCACAACTCAGAAGAATTACAGCAACATACATAACTTGACCATCAGACGCCATAATAAATAAGGCATTTAATTTACATTTGGTGCAAATGGAGCAATCTGGCACTTTGATGGGGCAGAAAAAGAAACCAAAAGGCAATCTGTTCACTTTATAGCTCAACAATTTTCTCTCCTGTCTGAGTCACTACACTACCAAGAGCAGCTGGCTCTCTCAGCATCAGTTTCCTACCTTCATGTCAACTGTAAGATGTTGCAATTCCATGCTAGAATTGTCCTCAGGAATTAGGAATTGCTTCTGACTTTCCCTCACTGGCATCTTCACCTCCATTTTTAACATTTACAAAGATGGTCTCAGGGCTAAAATGCTCTTTGGGTGGGGAAAACTGGACATCGCTGTTAGGAAAGGCAATGGCTACCCTGTGGCAGAGCCACACAAAGCACAGGTAGAGGAAGCCAACAGTAGGGCGGGGCCAGGGATCCTTTGGTCACAGATGGCAGCTCACCACAGGGAAAAGCAGGTTTACACCCCATTGCATACACCCAGTAACTTGTTTGGAGAGTTTTTTCATACTGCATGCCCCATTCAAGGAAGTTCTATGGATCCCAACACCCCAAACTTCTTACTACTACTTTACTATAGTGCTTAAAGCAAGGCACCCCTCTGCTCTTCCCATAGCGGTGAATTCCCATGTAATTCACCATTAGGATTCTAAATACTTACTGTCATTTATTTATACTCTGTAATTCCCAAAAGCTTATGGGAGACAGATACCAACACTTTCTTCACAGAAACCCAACATGGGAAACCAAAGTCTATGCCTCTGTCAAGACCTGCGGTGATTCCTCAAGCTGTACGTTTTCAAAATGGGGAAGTGAAGGATGGCTAGGAAAGTGTCAGATCAAACATGTCAGAGTTAGATGGGGTACGCTCATGTGGTCATGATGGTGTTGTTAGAGTAGCTTATCTTCACCACTGTGACAGCCAAACCACTTGGTTTTACCTTTGGCTAACAGCTGCCACGAGCAGTGACTGAAACTGCATCTTAAAAGAGCCACCCCACCCCCACCTCAGACCTAAACAGTGGTCAAGTCCCAGAGAGAAACTCTGAGAAACAGTTGCATCTAGTTGTGTCTCTAGACTTGAATGTCCATTTCTTGACTTAGTATGTGAAACCAATCATTCACAGATCAATATACTGCCCCACTGAAGAACATGCAGAGACGACAATTAAACAAAATGTAAAATGTGAAAGGGATGGGCATCTGACTTTGGTTTTCAAAGTAAAAGAAAGAGCAAAAGAGTATCAAGGGTGGACAGGTTTGATGCTGATCAGGGAAATCGTCCCCTGTCCCCAGGTTTGGATAGCCCCACACTGTTGGTGCGAATCAACAAGACTGTGCCCTCTAATGACGTGGAATTGTAAAGAATAACCATACAATAAACAGAGCTTTCTGAGCACACCTACAAAGTTTTGTTCTTGACTGCTTTTGATGTACCTTCCCTAGGGAAAAACCAAATATTTTTAAGCAGCAGTCGTCTGGCTCATCTACGCTAAGAACATGCAGAATGAAATTACACCCGTGGAAACTTCTTGGCAAAATTTCATGGACACACATTAGCTAGAGGGTAAAGTTCTACCCTAAAGTCCTTGCATATGCCCTTCAGGTTGCTAGACTACTCCAAACTTATAAAGTAGTACAAAAGGGTTAGAAAGCAGGCATAAGGATAAAATTTGAAAAATTACTCAGATCTAAAAACAAACAAAAGCCAAAATAAAAACCCCAAACCAAGGGAAGAGTATTTAAACCCAGTAGACACTCCATCACCAAGAAAGGTCAGGTACTAATACAAGAGTAATTAAGAAGCCTCGAGGTGTCAGCCATTTATGGAAACATGTCTGTGGCTAAATTACACGACAGTAACAAAGTAAAAGCTGCAAAGCTCTCTGAAATGGGAAATTCCCTGAAGACTATCAAGGTGGGTAACTTTCCCTCCCTTCCCTCTTTCCTGAACACCTGTTTTGAAACAGCACTGAGACAAACACAGACATAAATGCACAATGGAGAAGTTCTTCCAGGGCCACCTTTACTCTGTTCAACCAGAATGAGCCCAGTCGGGGCGGCTTCCCAAAGCATGCAAGGCCATTCAAGGTCAAGGTAGCACTGCAGAGGAAGGTAGCTGAGACTCAGAGCAGGGACACAACACAGCTGCTCCAGGCTCCGCAGCTGCACTACCGGCACCCAAGGCAGGGCTCTGCTACTACACTGGGCAACAAAGTAACAGGATTCAAAAGGAAATGCAAGTCTGCGCCCATCTAACTTAAAGCCCTTGATTCTTATCACCAGTCTTTTCAAGATTCACCCTTCATAGCACAGCTTGGAGGGATAAGGCCAACAGCAGTTTCAGGCAACATGGTACAGGATAAAACCTGGCCCAGGACTCAGCTCCAGGGTCCTGATTCCTCTTGCCCCAAAATCAAGGCATTTTTTTTTGGGGGGGGGGGCTGTCTAATTTTCCTAAAAAGTCTGCATTGGGAGCTGAGTGAACTGACACTTTGATTATGAATTCTTGTTAGACACTAAGAGTCTGACTCTGGAGCCAAGAGCTCCGTTTCATGAAAGTCTCCTAGACATGAACAGAATGTCCTCCAATAAACTCAGACTCAGGGTGCCCACAGCTGTACTCAATCTCCCTAAACCTGCCTGCTTAGAGCACCTTTCTCAATCGGGGTATTAGGCAAGACTAAAAGTTACCTAATTCAGTCTTGCAATGTCCCAGTCAAGCAAGCAGAATCAATCTACAACTACTTAATAAACTAAATTTGTGACATCACACTGATCAGCACCAGGAAAGGAACCGAGTTTCCCTTCCCTTCTACTTGAAAGTGCAAACTCTTCTCTCCATTTTCTCCTGGGAAGACTGACCTAAACAAGTAATTTGGTAAACTACAGTAACTCTTGTCTGCTATAAAATCAGCAGACTAACCATCAAACACAAAGATAAGAGATCATTGAAATGATGAGGTGATTCCCAGTGACTTGTACAATGAACCTTTCTTTTCCTCCTTCCCTTCCCTACTCCCTTCTCTTTTCTTTCCTTTCGTTTCCCCCCTTTCCTTCCTTCCTTTCTTTTTCTTTCAAGACAGGGTCTCACCGTGCAGCTCTGCTGACCTGAAACTCAAGATGAAGACCAAACTGGCCTCAGGCGAACAGAGACCCTCCTGCCTCTGCCCCCACAGTGACAGGATTTAAGATGTACACCACCACGCCCAGCAACTTTTGCTATCATAAATGTTTTCCACTGACCTGAAATAGCTGGGAAAGTAACATTTGAAAGCTATGTGAGCATGCTGGCTAGTTTTGTATCAACTTGTCACAAGCTAGAGTCATATGTGGGAAGAGGGAATCTTAATTGAGAGAATGCTTCCATATGATCGGCATGTAGACAAGCCTGTGGTGCATTTTCTTGGCTGGTAGTAGATATGGAAGGGCGCAGCTCACTACGGGTGGTGGCACCCCTGGGCAGGTGGTCCTGGGTACTATAAGAAAACAGACTGAGAGCCCTGAGAACTAAGCCAGTAAGCAGCACTCCTCTTCAGTTTCTGCCTCCAGGTTCCTGCCTTGAGTTCTCCCAGAGAGTGGTCTGTGAGGTGGAACTGTTAGCTGAAATAAATCCATTCCTCCCCAACTTTTGTTCATGGTGTTTCCGAACAACAATAAAACTCTAAGACATACTGCAGCCAATTTGTTCACACTGACACTCTGAGACTGCCAATAAAGTTAAACCTTGAATCAGAGGGCGGAGTCAACGTTTAGCTCACCAGAATTAGCCATAGCGATGTTTGAGGACCCAGGGAGGCAGATAGAGAGATGCAGAGAGAGTAGTGTAGTAGGGAGGGATTTAGAGATTCAAGGGCTTTCTGATCTGGGAAACATGGAGAAGGGTCGGCTGATCGCTTCTCAGCTGCTCTTTCGATTTATCAGGTTTTCTGACTCCTGGGTTTTTATTAATAATAGAATAACTTAGATAAATGCATCAAAGACGTTGGCTGTTTCGGAATTATAAAAATAATTGGAAATTCTTGTGAATTTGTAGGTAGAGTATGGACATAATACGTATTCCTGATAACACAGTAAAGGTTTGCACATCTATGATCCCAGTGTCAGGGCAGGGATGGAGGTATCAACCAGGTAGATTCCCAAAATTGGTCAGCCAGTCTAGTCAATCTGTGAGTGCCAGGCTCAGTGAGAGAGCCAATCTTAAAAGATGTGGCAGAGTACGATCAAGGATGTTTCTCACCTTCACATGCATCTGTACACACACCAAAAAGAATGGAGGGGAGAGAAGAGAGACAAGGACAGAGACTGACTGAGAAGTTTACAAGGCCAGCTTGAGTAAATGAACCCTAATCATCTCTAAAGGGACTTTAAGTTACTACTCCTGATTCTAATGAGTAATTAAGTGCTGCTAGCAAGTAAGTCCAGCAAAAGCTTAGTTCAAGCTTTAGTTTCTCTCCAGTTCTTGCTGGGAAAAGGGCTAAACCATCTACAGACACCGTCCTCAGGGCCATGAGCATGAAGAACATAGAAATGGCAACAATGCAGGAAAGGGAGCCACTTGCCATTCACTCACCGAACACCAACTAATCATCAGGCACTGGGCCATATATCTTTTAGGAACCTATTTCTGATGACTTCCTAGTTCTGATGCCAAATTCAATGACAAATGTGACTGGGGACATTCCATTCACTGTCTGTCAAGTTATTAAAGAAGTGAGTGTGTGTTTGGGTATTTACCAGTTACACCAGTCATTCTGTGAACACCACAGAGATCTTAAACACGAGTAAAAATGATATTCTGAAAACAACAAGAAAGAGTGTGTGCTTAAAAGGCACTTAAAACTGGGCGAACGTTAGGATCTCTGGGAAACCTTTCCTGTGTTCCCGTATGTCTCAAACTCACCATATCTGAAAACCACATGGGTCCAAAGTCAGTGATTCTCATAGTGTCCTGGAGCATCAGCAAGAGTCCAGGTCCGCCGCAACAGAAACTCCAAGTTCACGGCAAATGATTTAAGAACTATCCAGATGACTCTGACAGGCACTAATGGGGAGAGGCTGTCCTGAAGTACAACTCACAAGGTAATATACTAAAGTGCTATCATAACTGTAAATCTGAAAGTACGGTGTGGATTTACATTTACAAAAGTTCCAACAAAAACATCAAAGATCATTCTTCCTTAGCTACAGAAATAATTCTACACTTTGACATCCACAACAATTAACTAAGGGACGTATAGTTTATTTTTCTTGGGATAATAATATTTTTAGAAAAATAAGTAAGATTACTTTGTACAACTGCTAAAATATTCTAATTAACATTGTAATGTCCAAAATTTTGGCATAAAATTTCAATGAGATTAGAATAGTTTTAATTTTCAAAAGTCCAATTTGGAAATTGCAAGTAGATGCCCAATTAATAAAATAAGATTTGGGGTTCGGGAAATGACTCAGTCAGGAAAGCCCTTACCTTGAAAGTGTGAGCACCCGAGTTCAGATCCCCAGAACCCATGTAAAAAGCTGGGAGTCGGACAGCTATGTGGACGGCAGGGACAGACAGACCCCTAGAACCTACATGCCAGCTATGATGCCCATGTTGTCATGTTCCAGAACAATGAGAGGACAGACTGTCTCAAACAAAAAGGTAGAAGGTCCCTGAGAACTGACACCCTCTACACTCACAGGGAACGTGCACGAGTGTACACACACATGCATGCAAACACACACAGAAAATATGACTCAACAAAATCCAAATTTAAGTATATTTAATTATAATTTCATTTTTTACTAAAAATATTCCTTGCCTTATGAGATTATGCATTGGATTCATCCATCACTTTACGTTCTTCCAGGGGCATTGAAACACTTCTTTGTAAGTCCTTGGAGTTTTGGATCCCCAGAGAGGGAGGAAATTCAAGGTCAAAGAAGAAACAAGGGAATCTGCCCGGCTGAGGTGTTATCACTCAAACTCCAATATCGAACAAGCCGAAGACAATGCATTCTGAAATTCCTTCTACCGTGTCTTTTACATAAGGTGACACACATTTAGAAAATACTAGAAGCAGAGCGAGTACAGTTAACTTGTACTGCTTACATCATCTGACACACGTCACTTCCAGGAGTGTTTCCAAGTCTGCACATGTGCTATGGCTCAAACTTTTAATTAGGCTGAAGAATTCCTACAAGAAGAGGTTCTAGTTAGATTTATGCAAAGCAGATGTGGCCAGTAAAGCTAAGCAAGTTATAAGATAGGCCTAAAGACTGTAGCACTCCCCACCAAGAATTCCCACAGCATTCTTAAGTATATATATAGCAGATCACAGAGAAGCAAGTCTCAAGGATTTGTGCCAAAAGTTTATTTTAAAACAGGGTGCTTACTAGTCTATGCTTTTGCAAATGTCTACTTTTATTCTTAAAAAAGACGCCTCTAGTATGCTGCAGAGTTTGAACCAAATATACTCAAGCATTCTACAATGTTAGTTTGACTATGTAAAGATGTGTTGCATCTGTTTACAGAATATTTGTTTAACTATGTAAAGACGTGTTGCCTGCCCAAGGCACCTGATTGGTCTAATAAAAAACTAAATAACCAATAGCTAGGCAGGAGACAGGTGGGACTTGTAGGCAGGGAGAGTATGTAGGAGGAGGAATCTAGGCTCAAGAGAGATAGAGGGGAAGAAAGGGAAGAAAGGGAAGAAAGAAAAAGAGATGCCAGAGAGACACCAGGGGCCAGCCAGCCACAGAGGAAGCAGAAAGGAGGACATACAGAATGAAAGAAAAGTTAAAAAAAAAAAAAAGCCCCAAGGCAAAAAATGTAGATGAAGAGAAACAGGTTAAATTAAGTAAAAAGAGCTAGTGGAACAAGCCTAAACTAAGGCTGAGCATTCATCTTTAGTAAGTCTCAAAGAAAATTCCAACTACATCACTGTTATCATGTGAGTTGGCACAAGTCTGTGAAACACCTTAGATATCCATCTAGGTATCTTCCTGAAGGATGGAGCTGTGGGTTTTATAGGAGGCTACTTGGGTTGTATGAGTGGGATGGACCAGGAGGTAGAAGGAATCAAAGTAATTGCAGTGATCTACACAGAGTGGGATCTGGGGAAGGAGGGGGGTCATCAGAAGCAAAGGAGAAGGAGGTTGACGGAGAATCTAATTGAATCTGAACACTCAAGGGATTTAACCAACTATTCAAAGGAAGGTTTTTAGACCAGGCACTACTGTGGGAACAGGGGCTCTACCTTACTTCTGGGAGCCTATTGAGATGCTCTCCCCATTTAGTAATAGGAAGAGAGTCTCTAAGAATCTGAGAGTTCTTACAGACTTAAAGCTGGTTGTTATTGAAACTGGCATACCTACTGTGTCCAGTACCTTATTTCTAAGACAATATTAAGGTCCTTGCTTAGTTTTAACATCAGCCAAGACCAGTTATAACAGTGTCTAAAATATGGTTGCTAATTTGCACTCATTAAATGCTTCCAGTGTCATAATCCTAGTATTTTAAATCCAAGTGGATGATCTTCACCAAATGCAGCAAGCCAAATAAATAGCTTTTGTTTTACTTTATTATATGTAGTTAAGTGCTTCCAGACCTCAAAAAATCCTCAAAGAAGAATTTAATGGAGCACATTTGCTGTGGGGTATCTTTCTGTATGCTGTGAATATGTGTTGCTCTGTTTGGCTGAGAAATGAAGCCATTTGGCCTATGGCAGGGCAGGATGGAGCCAGGCAGGAAAATCAAAGGAGACAGTGAAAGGAGAAAGGAGAGGAGGGAGACGTCATCCTGCCTTCCAGAGAGCAGCATGTAATGGCACACAGGTAAAGCCACGGAACACACAACAACATATAGATTAATAGAAATGGGCTGAGTTTAGTTATAAGAGCTAGCTAGCAAGAAGCTTGAGCCATAGGCCATGACCATACAGTTCACAGTTAATATAAGCCTCTGTGTGTTTATTTGTGTCTGAGTGGCTGTGGGACCTGGCAGGACACAGCAAACCTTCCTGCTACACACATTTGATGATGCTTAAACCTTATGCAGACACCACCCAATTCCAGCACACAAGACTCCTAAGGACATACTGAGGAAAGTCCCTGGGCCATGACAAATGATCCTGCATTTTTAACAATACTGTGTGGTGAAAAGTAATGTGTCTTAGGCAAGAAAGTCTTCCCTAGGCAAACATCTGCATGATGTCACTGTCTGCTGGGAGAAAATAAAAACCAACCAAGTGCCAGCAAGGCAGCTCAGAGCTGAAAGCACTTGCTGCACTAGCCTGACCACTGGGTTCAAGCCCCAGAGCCTACAGTAGGAGAGAACCAACTCCAGAGCATTGTCCTCTGACCCCCCACACGGACACTGACATCATGTGTATGAGACGCAATAACAAATGAAGTTTAGGAAATGCGTCAAAATAGGCACAAGTTAAAGTAACAACCATGCTTTTCTCATAAAGCTACAGAATTTTGTTCTGCTGTCACCGAAGAGTTTAAATTTCCCTCTTCAACAAAGCACTTAACATCAGATGACGACACAGGAGTACGGAAGTCCTGGGGCACAGCCAGTTCACAGGCCGGCCCTACAGCAATGCTTGGGGCTCAGGCTCCGTGGGCTGCACATGTGCCGTAGACGATGTCAGCAGGGAAGATGAGCAGCCGCTACAGAAGAACAAGCAGGAGGCTGTGAAGATGCACTAGAGCACAACTCTGAGTAATGTGGCATCTGGGGGACACTGAGAAACACGAGCACGCAAACCACTTGGCATGGGGCTATTAGGAATGAAGCGGTTCATTTAAGTGACGTCAGTGGGTGCCCAGAAGAGGACGGCAAGGCAGAGCTTCAGGGCAACAATCAATGTTGGGCTTTGTTGTTGTTTTGTTTCACTACACGGAGGTTCTTGCTGGTAATGTTGGTGTTTGGTAATACATCTCAGAAGTCCAACAGCCCACTGGAGGCACAGCCCAGGGAGAAGCCCAGCAAATGGAAGCTTGCCGAAGGGAGAACAGTGCTTATGGAGAGCTGTTGAGCTGGACTCTTTCCTTAGGGTGTTTCCAAGGTGAATTTTATCCTCGCTAAGTTCAGCCTCAAATCCATCTGTGTCCAGAGCTAGAAGCCACTGGAAATATTCCAAGGTTTCTAACATCACAGATAAAGCAACTGCCCTGCAAAATGGCTCCCAGGATCAGCAGCAGAAACCAAGCAAGATGGCTGGGCAGGAAGACTTGGGTCTGTCATAACCCCCTGGATCCAGGGACTAACTAGAAGTTTCTAACAGTCTAGCTGTCAGGGGGCTCCTTCTTACTAGCCACCTGCCCTTCCAGAATCCTTCCCCATGTTCAAGGCCCATGTTCTGGGTCAAACGAGTAGGAAAGCTGTCACTGACTAGTTTAATGTCATAGGCTCTGACTTGGAGGTGCCTCCCCTGGGGACGAACGGAGGCCATTACCAACCATCTGCAGGCGTCTATTTTTCTGGGCATCACTGTTAAGCTAAATAAGCACTGCATTTACTGTTGCTCAGGGAAACAAAATATCTGTAAACACAGAAAGAAAATCGTGGGCCTTTTCTTTATAGAACTTGGGTTTTTAACGAGGATGGGTTTCCTTTATTTTTTGCTATTATGCATGTTTACCAAAGAAAAAAAACATATTTCTGCATGCTTAATAATCATCTTGACTGGTATAATTCAACAAGGTTGTCACTGCTGCAGTTATCTGGATAATCGCTCTGCAGAAGCAACCAGACTGGCGAAGGCCTTCATATTCGCTTCTGCCATGAGTGTGTGCTGCACTGCGGTTAGGGCATCCCCGCTTCCTGCCGCAGAATGAGAAATGATGCCAGTGCTAAAAACAAGGTAATTAGAAAACAAACACTCGAGATGAGCCAGCCCCGATTATTCATGAATGTAAAATGCACCGCATTACCTTACACACTGTCCGTGAGCGTGCCACCAACTTACCACTCCCTCCCACTAGCACACTAATTCGAACACCTCCGCGTTTCTGGGAGATTGCTGTCTTACCTTCTGATATACATTTTTACCTATGGTTACCGCAATGAGAGGCTGAAAAGTCACTCTGGAGGGTGAGGTGTCCAATTCATCCGTCCCCCTTCCTAAACTCATGTAGTTAGTAATGCTCCCACATTCCTTTATTCAAGAAGTCTGAAACTAATTTATGAGCAAGGGCTGTTTTTGCTTGATCCAAGTATTGCCAGTATTTCTTTCCAGAAATAATTGACCTCATTTTAACTGGGTAGATGTAGAGTAATACAACACTATGATTTAGTACACACTATCACAGAGCCAAGCCATCACACTTCCAAACCACAGTAAAATTCAGTGGTACTCTGCTCGGCCACCCACACCAACACAAATGTCCACCCAGACCAGGGGACTCAGGCCCAACATCCCTTAGGGCTGTCAGAACAATGATCTCAGTTATTCTAACTCAAGCAGGCACACACATTAAATGTTACCTCCCCACACTCAGCAGTTTCTCTCTAGACCGAGACAGAACTGGGCCAGTAAGGAATTACCCTCTGCGAATGAGCAGGAAGACTGGCCTAGGTGGGCCACAGGTAGTACTGGACAACACAAAGGGCCGAGCTGCAGGCCTTGCTCTGGGTTTTGAGTGGGGGATTCCTCTGGGACACTGGGCACTTGGGTTGACTGATGGATACCACAGGCAATGTTCCTATACTTGCAGGGTCATTGCAAAATGGGCCAGTTTTTCTGTCTAAAAATACCAGTACTCTGGGGGCTAATGCCAGAGGACTGTGAATTCAAGGCCAGTATGGGCAATGCTACAAGTTCCAGGCCAGCCTGGGCTAGTGAGATAGTCTCCCCAAACACAAAACCAAACCAAAAAAGAAGGTCAAATGGATCGAGTAGTTGTATGTATTTAACATTAAGCTTCATCAGTTCTTAAGTAGTTGATAAGCACGTGCAATGAAACTTTTCTCCAAGGGAGTCTCACTGGGGAAACAAAGTACTCGTACGGGCGGGCTGCATGTCCAGCAGGAGACGGCCGACAGAAAACGAACTCAACAGCTTCTTTGGAGCTTCCTTGTCTCACAACGTCATGTTAGGGCTTTCCCTTTTTTCAGTTTTATCTTACTACTTTTCATTTTATTTTATTTCTTTATTATATTTATTTTATTATTTATATATTTTTTTCTTTAGGTCCTTGTATATTATGGCTTCCAGTTTAGTGTTTTTATGGGGCTCCTGAGTGTGCAAATGAGTGGGTTTCTGTTTCTTGTGCCATCTCTTGGGCTCTTTTCCTTCTGTTTTATCCAATTCCAATGTGTTAGTTTTTGTTTTATTTTATTATATCATTTTACTTTATTATTATCCTTTAGAAGCCTGTTTGTTTTCTAATGGGGAACAGAAAGGGGTGAATCCGGATGGGAGTGGAGGTACGGAGGAACTGGGAGGAGTAGAGGAGTGAGAAACCACAGTCAGAACATGTTATGTGAGGGAAAAAACTCTTCTCGATAAAAGTGAAAGAATGAAGTTTCATGAGCTGGACATGCTGACATACGCCTATAATCCTATCACTGCAGAGGAGGAGGCAGGAAGATCAGGAGTTCAAGACCACCCTGGCTGTATGATAGCCTATCCCAAACTAACTAAGCTAACTCCCCAAGCTTTCCCCTTACCCAGCACAGCAAACTACTCTAACTGCAGGGAACCTGAAGTGATGCTGAGACACGACCCCTTCTCCACTTGAAACACCACAGCAAGGATCCTTACTGGACGGCTTTGCACTGCATGCTCCTGCCCTGCTGGGATTACAGAGCACTGGGCGGCTACTCCAGTCCCATAGGCTGTGAGGGAGTTCTCTTCTCTGTGCTGACCCACCACAGGCTACGAGGCACAAAGCTGTTCCTGGCACAACTTCAGCGGAGAACCGACTGGTGCAACAAGAGCATTTCTACCCTCCCCGTCCCGGCAGAGTCCACTGTTCCATAGGAAGGCATGGAGCAGGATGGGGTCAAGCAAAGCATGGGGTCAAGGGCAGTGAGCAGCGGAGCTTCTCTGCCACCCAACTCCCTCAACTGTTTAACAATGCAGCATCCTAAGGATGGCTCCCAGGCCACCATCAGCACAGTAAAACTAGATTTCCACAACGGGAATGCTAACAAGAAAAGTGATAACCAACCAACCAAACAAACAAACAAACAATCGTATTTAACAACAGTTAACCTTTTCAGATAACCATGTAAAGCCAATAACATCATAAATTATTAAGTGTCTCACAAGACAAACTCATGTGACTTTTATACCTAGATACAATTGTGCTCATTTCAAGTCACTGTACAATTCTAATTTATACTCATATTCATTTAAAATTGTAAGAAAGGCCACTCAACTTAGAGTCCCTGGCCCCATCCTCACTAAAAGCCATCTCCCATTCCTCATTTATGTCTTTTGGCTTAGTAAGCTGGGAAGATGTGACCCCATCCCTCACATTCTTTCCTCATACTTTCTACCACATTCCAAATTAAGTATATAATATTGAGAATGAACCCCGAGCTCTCCCCTCCCTTCTGTTTCGTTGGCTTGGCTTTTCTGGTTGAGCACTCAGTGAATGAGCACTGCTGACCCAGTATTTTGTCAAATGGTAACTGTATTCTATGTGAGATGCTGGCTTCCACCTTCATCACTGAAACGCTATGCTACAACAGCAGCATCAGCAACTGTCCACGGAATGCTTCCTGTGAGTCCGGCGGTGCTAAGCCCTGTGCCACTTTTATTACTTCACACCCAAGGCAAACTCAGTTACACATCATCTTCACTGCACAGTTGAGAACACAGAGTCAGAGAAGGAAGTAACTTGCTTAAGGTTACACAGCCAGGAAGTGATGGGCTGACCTAAGGCTGTCTGCCTGATGCCCAAGCCCTAACCACCCCCCTCTCAGCTTCCAGAACAATAAAAGAGACTTTAAAAAAAAACAACAAAACAAAACCAAAAATGCATACTTTTACAAAATTAAAAATAGAGGAAAAAAGATTTTAAGAGAGCTTAACTTCTCAACCAGTATTTATTTCCTCTGTGTGACTTATGATTTCTCTGCACTGGGCACGAAAAAGCAAAGAAACTAAAGAGGAAAAGGAAGGGGAAAGGGAAAGGGAAGCTGGATGTGTAAACTCTGCAAAAGGACAAGGGTAAAGCAAGGTCCTTCAAAAATACAGGGCTATAAATGAGGCCTGACAGACCGGGAGCCACCGCTGAGGCCATCTAAAATGTTATGGCTTGAGCCAGACTTATGGGTGTTTGTGACCCCAGTGGACACTGCCAAGTTTGCAGCCAGGCTTAGTTATACAGTGAGTACCAGGTGGACAGAGCTACAGCAAGAAAAAAAATAACTAAAAATGTAATTTAGAATCGAAGGTGTAGCTTATGACAGAGCACAGACTTAACACACACAAGGTTTGGTCCCTAGGATCCTCCAGCCAACATAAAATGAAAATTTGAAATGTCCTTACGCTAACATCTCTGACTTGGAGAAATAGCAAAGACCTACCCACACACACACCCTCTTCTTTCCAGCGCAGGAGTGTGACTAACCTAGAAGTCCATTGGAACTGTGGTTCCCAATACAACAGACTAGCAGAGACAGTCTCCGTCTACTTGGGTGTTTCCTGACAGCACACTTGAAGTGACAGGCCAAAAGAAAGTGTGTCTTTCTCAAGGTTTTTGGTGCTTTCTGCCAACTTTCTCTAGGAGTTCACGTAACCTTCCAAGTTATCAACCCCACTGGCATGAGAGTCCTTTACTCTTGCCACTCTATCAGTGTGAAAAATGGTCCTTTGTTATAGCTTTTTCCTTTGACTACTATTAAGGAAGAACATTTAAAGTGGCAATTTACTTTATCCCACTGGACATTTTAAAAAACTTCACAGCTACGTACTGTCCTCTCTTCATGGATTTGAAAAGAATAACAGGCTCAAGGTATTTCATATATCTGCCCAAACTTATTTAGCAAACAAACTACAAAACAATTTACCTGTATTTGTTTTCAGAGGTATTGTTATTTACAAATTAAGATAGCTAGTAAGTTAATTTTACTTATAATGAAAATCTTTAATACCTTGAAATGTCTTTGCAGTTGGTTTAGAATTCTTATTAAAATTCTAATAAATTCTTATTAAAAATCTAGATTAAAAAATTAAATAATGAAAGTAATCTATTACCATACTAAAGTGTTTTTACTACCTGTGATTGCCTAGTTCACACATTTTGCTCCAAAAAAAACCTAATGTTATTAATCATTACTTCAGACACACAGAGCCTATAATTTGCTCATCTATTTTTACATAATTGAGACATTTTAAATTACTTTTCCATACTATTACAAATAACTATTGTTTGTGGAACATTTTGGCACAGTTCATACGTCAATTAGATGTCAGATAAGACTGTGCAAGGGTCACATTTCTTAGTGTGAGTTAGTCCTTCTGGTTTTGTGCAGTCACCCCAAGGTGCACTGGCTCTCATAATGCACACAATGAAGACAATGCCTTCTTGTCCTCACGTGTTGAAGACAGGGAAATCTCAAGTGGTGTGATGATGAACATCGCCACCGAAGCATGAGAAACATGCTAAGTGCAAACAGCTTTGTCCTCTTCATCCATGAATCATGTAAAATTCCCAACTTTGAAAAAGAAAATGATCCAATTTCTATAATAGCAAGAGTCTGCCTACGTCCTAGGAAGTCTGAAAATGTCAGCTGTTTAAGTGAGTTCTGTACCTCTGAGTTCTGCTCCTTTCTTCCCCAAAGACCAAGAACTTAGCAATAAAGTCAACAATCCCACTGGAGAATGAAGAATTTTCTTAGCTTGGGTTTTCATTGTTGTGATAAACACCATGACCAAAAGCAACTTGAGGGTTTATTTCATCTTACATGTCCAGGTAACAGTCCATCACTGAAGGAAGTCAGAACAGGAACTCAGGCAGGGCAGGAACCTGGAGGCAGGAGTTTATACAGAGGCCATGAAGGAGTGCTGCTTACTGGCTTGCTCAGCCTGCTTTCTTAAACACCCCAGGATCAGCAGCCCAGGAGTGGCACCATGCACAGTGGGCAGGGCCCTTCCACATGAATCATCAATCAAGAAAATACCCAACAGACTTGCCTACAGGCAACCTGATAGAGAGGCCTTTTCTCACTTGAGATTCCTCTTCCCAGATAACTCTAGTTTGTGCCAAGTTAACAAACAAACAAACAACAACAACAAACAACCAGGACAAAGAGGAAACGGGTCTGTCTGAGGTGAGGGCATTAAGACAAGAGGGGAATAAAGAAACAGATCTCACTGAAAGTCAGCACTCCTGAAACATCAAAGAAGAACAGTTTGCAAATGATAATCAAAGGCTGGCCAAAGTTTACCACATCAACCACCAAGTGCTAGCTAGACATCTAGAGGGACCAGATGTCCTGAGACCTTCTCAATCCCAAATTTACTAACAGCATTGTATGCTAACATGCAGGAGAACGTCAGGGACATTAGCTGTCTACCAAAGGTTACAAGTACAGTGGCATTGTGCAGCAGGCCGGGAGAGCCACTGTGACAGGCTAGAGCAGGAAGCTGAGGGCCAGCCTTAAGGCACAAGTCAAAAGAAAGCACAGACCTCACTGAATAGCTGGTGCGGTGATCTGGGGAAATAGGTTCTCCGTGGCTGAAGGAGGGTACAGGAAGATTTGGCCATAGAACAAAACAAAATGAAGAAAATGTGAAAATGAGAAAAGTATTTCCATTGGGGGGGAAAGCATTTGCACTAAAAATCAATTAATTAATCAATGAAAATTGAAAAAGACAAAAGATTGTCTGGCTTATTGTTCTATGTAATATAATCAAAACAATATTGTTAATATTCTGATCTGCCCCTTGAAATCCTGCCTCTCTGCACCGCCCTGCGTGTAAAAACTCCACCCTTCCTTCTCTCCTGCTTCTTCCTTCACCCACCTCTGTCCCTCTCTCTCTCTCTCACTCCCTCACCCTTTCCCTCCCTCACCCCCACCCCTCTCTCTCTCCCAACTCTCTCTTCTTCCCACCAAATAAAACTCTCCACTGCGCGCTGTCTCCATGGCATCTCTGTCTCTCACCCGCCATGGGGCACCTTGGCTCCACCTGCCGGGACCTCCTGCTTACAATATCATAACAAATATAGACAGAAAGTAATGCTTAAGTAAAGAATTATGATGCATCAGTATTAGGGAGCCAACAGGAAATGGGGTGTAAGGCAGACATTTCCACCTTTGTACCAAAAAGAGATTAAATTATTTAAATTTGATGCTTCAACAAATGACATAACCATGTAATTAGGAAATTAAGAGATGAGTATTGGAAAATTCAACTGAATAGCACTTGATCAAAAAAGAATGAAGCAAGGAGTTAAAAGAACTGTTAAAATGTAGTATTATATGCATTTCAGTAGTATTTTAATTACTACACACTTATTCATTAAAATTTAAGCCTAATAACTGAAGTAATAGCCAATATTAAACACGAACAGTTCTGAAAATTATGGTATGCACAGAGAGGAAATAAAAGCTATGTGTAAAGGCTCTACTGACGCCACTGATCCATTTTCATGAAGGAACAAAACTACAATGCTATTTTTAAGTAGTGAATTGCAGGAGTCCATCTTCCTCATTATTCCACATTTTCTGCTGTCAGCACATGCAACATTTTTATAAACAGAAAATACTCTGAAAGTAAGCAGAAGAAAAGGGGTCATCTAGAAACACAGTTAAGAGAAGTAGGAAAAGAAAAAGGAAACAGAAACCTAATGTCCTAAGGGGCAAAGGACAAAGGAAAGGAATTTCACCAGGGAGTGGGTGGTCTGAGGCCTTGCTGGAGGCCTTGTTCAAGGATGAACTAAGAGGTCCTCACAACTCTCCAGCAGGTGGGAGGGACAGGGCTGAGCCTGGAAAGAGGACTGAGTGGGGGCCCGAAGGGCAATGAACAGGGGAGGGGCTCAGGGGCCAGGACAATCTATGAAGGTGAAGGTAGACTACTGATGTTACAGTCTGTGGAGACAGAAGATGTGTAAGAAACCAGCAGAGGAAAAGTAATTAAGGATAATTAAAGATGAGTTTCCAGTTGTAGTGTTTTGTTTTTTAGGAGAAAGTGTGAAAGCTCTGTAATTCAGAATTCTCCATTTGGTACTTCATACGGTTCTGTTCTGTTGGACTTCTGAAACAATGGCCATATGCTTCTGGTATAATTCCAATAGAAGCACTTATATTACTGAAAGGAATATCCCTTTGAAGGGTGGAAAAATATTTTTGAATTATGTCACAATGTTTGTTTTTCTGTTCAAGGGTGCTTTTTGGAAAATAACAAATTCACACACAGGACGCATAAAAGTAAATATGGATTGGAACAGGTTCGTGAGTAAACAGAACAGAACATCGCAAGACAGGGCTTCCTGGGCCCTGTGTACATGCTGGCCTCATCTTAGTCAACTGAGGCCATGGCAGACAGTAGAGTAAGATGATACAGGCTCTAAGTGGCAGAGAACTAAACTGTTAAGAGAGAAAACCACAAAGTAAAGAGAAGACAATTCTTAGCAGGGAGGAGGGGTAGAGTGTGCCTAGTGTGTACAGGGCGGGGGGGGGGGGAGGGGGAATGCAGTCTCCAGGACTGCAAAATCCAAAGAAAGAAAGGAGAAGAAAGTCCTGGAAAGCACCTCAGAGACCCAGGAGGAGAGAAGACTATGAATTAAAACCTACTAGCCACCTCAAAGGGATAGAGTGGAAAGAAAAAAGAAAAGATGATTTTTGAAAGTACATTCAATGAGTAAGTTTTCCATAGATGGAGTAAAATGCCTTAAATAAGGGCAAATACTCAGAATGTGCAGACGTCTCTAAAGTCAACATAAGACCTGTGGAATCTAACAGAAAAGTGAGCAAAAGCCATGAACAAAAATGTACAGAAGATCTCCAAGAGATAACAAGCAGATGAAGAAATGTGGAACTTCATTAACAATCAAGACAATATAAATGAAAAATGAGACCATTATACTTGGCAGATTGGTCAAAACATCCTAAGTGTTGTTGGAAGGGTACAGAAACACACAGCATATTTCCAAGGAAACCCATCACACAGCTACCAAGAGGACAGCAGCCTTCTTGGCAGTGATTGGATGTGGAAGCAATCTCAACATCCATGGCAGAAGCAGTGAAAAGATAAAATTGCATGCACATGTACCTGAGAGACTGAACTGTGGTCAGAAATAGCGAGTTAATATAGACACAAAAGTTGGGATAATTTTTGAAATAACCTGGTGAGTGGAAAACATTTACAGAATGAGAATGCCATCTATGTAGTAATTTACATACTATGAAATAGCTATCATACAAGAGTACACACTACTCCAGAAATGAAGAGATTCCTGATTATTCTAAAAATTACTTAATGCATACCATCCAAGAGTATATACTACAGGGCTGGAGAGATGGCTCAGAGGTTAAGAGCACTGACTGCTCTTCCAGAGGTCCTGAGTTCAACTCCCAGCAACCACATGGTGGCTCAAAACCATCTGTAATGAGATCTGGTGCCCTCTTCTGGCCTGCAGGGATACATGCTGTATACATAATAAATAAATAAATAAATAAATAAATAAATAAATAAATAAATAAATAAATAAATAACTATGTATCATTTAAAAAAAAAAAAGAGTATATACTACAAAGAAAAACTGAACATCAGAGCCAGTAGCTCCAAAGCTACAGGAGATGCAAAGGACAGGGGTAAAAGAAGTCAACAGAGGGAACACTGGTGTAACCCTGACAAAGGGCCATCAACAGAGCTGGGAAATAACGCTTCCTAAAGTCCAACTAAACTGTCTACAAAATGAAACCAACAACAGGAACAGAGTCGGGAGAACCAGACAAAGAGACAGACTGAGCTCGCTCTCCCCTCAGAAAGGTTCCAGATGCTAAAAACCATTCCCCACATGTCACTTCTTTACCCCAACTTGCTAGTTCCCATTCCTAAACTTCCGTTATCTGACAAATCAGCTATTTTCACCACTCCAAGTCCAAAACACTTCTTAAAAATAGCATTAGAAGTAGAAATTGCTAGAGACGTTCAGAAAGTATGAGAAAGATACACCATCTTCACTTACGTATCTTTTAACTCACAAAAGTCCAGTAAATGTGATTTTTCTTATAGCTATTATATTTGTTTTCTTTCCAAAAGCGTGGAGCTCAGTTTTGTGCCTCTTCTGTCAAGCAGGCGCCAACCACAGCCTCAAGAGAAAGACAGAGGGACGTCTAAAATCCCCACGCATCAGCATGATCACATTTGCACCCACTGATCTGCTGGCACAGGCACTGTTTATAAGACAAATTTACACATTTTTGGCTACAAACACCCCAATTTCACCCTTCAGAAAACCCTAGGTAGATGCCATCTGTTACCCAAAGATCTACACACCTTAAAACTGGATGAAAATTTTCAAGTAATTGCCGCTGTTTGATCTAGCATTTCTAATCTCTTTTAAAAAGACAATGTGAGAATAAGACTTGCTTATTTTCTTACTGATGACTGAGGGTTGAGAAAGACTATCCACATTGGTAACTGTTTTCTCAAGGTGGAAGCTTGAGGGGGGAGTGAGCAGGAGGGCTGTGCTCAGTGTTACTACGGAGCCTATTAGCAGGAGGCCGAACTCCCTCTACCCTACGATCATCTACTACCTTAAGTTTCCAAGGTTACCTTTGTGTTTTAAACATATATACCTTTGTTTTGTTTGACAAACACAGCTTTTAAAATTATTTACAGAGATCCCAAATGACAGGGAAAAAATTGAAACCACACCAATCAAGTGGGGCCTAAGTTCAGCAAATGAGCACCATTTAGCATGTGACATTCTGACAGCGAAGAGACGAAGTAATCTTTGGACCAGCGTGCGAAGGGCATCAGCACAAATCCACCCATCTGCATGGAGCTAAGCAGCTGCAGGGGCAGAAGAGTTTCAGGAACACCTCCCATCAGTATTCTGTGTGCACTGTTAGATGCCAAGAGCATTCAGAGCCCAGTGGATGCTTTTAGGTATCACACCAACCACACAGGAGGCCCGAGGTACATGCGGCACCCTTGCTTCCCTCCAGCAGATTTAAAGGAGTTGTAGACAGGTTTCAGTTTCAGAAATCTCTTAATTGGTAGGGGACACAAATTCAAAATGTCGACAATAAAACTAAAACTACTTCTTAAGTATGAAAAACAAAACTCTAGGAGGCTATTATTAATAGTATCTTTTAAAAAGCAGCCCAGGTATGCTGACCCGTGAAATAATATCAGAATGTTTTAAATATTATATAAATCATGTTATATTAACAGCATGTGGTTTCTGGGAAAGGGGGAATTTCTACTATGTGGAGGATTTTAGTTTTTGTTTTAAATAAAACTTTCTTATCAAAATGCAAAAGAGTTGGTCCCTGCAAGTAGTGAATATGAAGAGTTTTATAAGAATCTTCAACCTCAACTCCATTCACGGTAGACATGAGAAAATAATGTTTGAGAAAGACGGAAGTCCTTTCACGGGCTAGAAATGAAAACAAGCCTTCCTCCAAAGCCTCACTGCCTTGCTCATCCATTCCCATTTATTTCCACACACATCCTGGACAGCTCCTTTTTGAGCCAGAGTGGCCTTCAGCCTTTCCTTGACTGACTGCAGGGAGGGGTTCTAAGATCTTGCATCAGAAAACTATCAATAACCATTGCTGGCATTGATTATCACTGAAACGTCCCAAAGGCTAGTAACACTGTTATCTCAAGTGGTCTAGCATCCCACTAAGGATATTCTAACCATCAGAACTGAACAATGGGGGACAGGCATAGCTCATGGAAGACTAGCTGTCCAGCTGCCAGAGGCCTAGATTCTGATCCTTGGTACTAAGCATCTTCAACCCCCACCAAAGTGACCAATAAATACAGGTAATGGTCAAGGGACGGGACTTCAAAAGCATCCCAGGAGGTGGGACCCCTCCAGCATTCTGGGGAAAAGGACAGTGGCATACGAATGAGACAGTATGTGATGGTAAGTTAAATGTTGGTGATCGTTTCTTTGTGAGTGCTTCCTTACACAACTGAGAAGTGGTGGGATATTCGTGACACAACAAAAATGGGAAAGGCACATGAGATACACACAAAATGCACGTGAACACACACACACACACACAGGTGTATAAGCTTCTAGAAAAGCTTAAGTAAATGGATAAGAACAAAGAATCAAGTGTGATAAAAATGATAGTGTGGTGGTTTAAACATGAATGGCCCCCAGAGGCACATATATTTAAATGTTTGGTCCCTAGTTGGTAGAATTATTTGGGAAGGATTAGAAAGTCTAGCCTTGTTGGAGGAGGTGTGTCACTGCAGGTGAGCTTTGGGATTTTAAAAGCCCATGCCAGGCCCAGTGTCTGTCTGTCTTTCTGTCTGTCTGTCTCTGTCTCTCTCAGATGGGAAGATGCTAAGAAAATTCTAAGCCAGGTGGTGGTGGCACACACCTGTAACCCCAGCACTCGGGAGGCAGAGGCAGGCGGATCTGAGTTCGAGGATAGTCTGGTCTACAGAGTGAGTTCCAGGACAGCCAGGGCTACACTGAGAAACACTGTTTTGGGGGGGTTGGGGGAGACAGACAGAAAGAAAGAAAAAAGAAAATTCTAATAAAGAAAGAGTTGTCTGGGAGTGCTGAAGGAGAGGATGCTGGGAGCACACAGCAGGCTCAACAAATCTTTGTTCTACTGTCATATTCTAAAACCCATCCCCCATCGTTTTTATAATGTCTCATGAAAATATTAAACTTGATTTTAGCAAATGTAGTACAATGCTTAGAAAAAAGTCAGCAGGTAGCAATAACAAATTCCTAGCTACAGAGAATCTGATTTTATATGTACTAATTTCATCACCATATTTATTCCACAAAGAATTTCTCTTACAAGACAGAGAAACCTACAAAGTCACCGTTTTCCGTCCTTTAGTCCACTGGCCACCAACTGAGCCGTGACTATGCAGTGTATCACGAGGACAAAACAACCTCACGCAGAA
>CABHPP010129346.1:7495-31128 GCA_902168425.1 Peromyscus attwateri
GCGTGTGTGTGTGTGTGTGTGTGTGTGTGTGTGTGTGTGTGTATGTTGGTAGGGGCATTGCATGAGCCAAGGATGGACTGCCTGAGCCGAGGATGTCTACCTCATCCATATTTCAGCCGTGACCTTTGTGTTGAAGGGCTCCACTGTGTTGTATCTGAGGCACAGATCTGCATTTTTCAGCTTCCTGTTAAGAGAGAAAATAACTTCCAGCATTCAAGACACACCTGTTTATAGTGAATAAATAACACTGTGATTATTTTTTTTTAATTTTTTGTTTTAAATCTGGTTTTGCCCACTATATTTAGAATCACCAGTGGAAAGCTCTGGACATCTTTTCACCACTCTGCTTTTGAATTTTGGATTTGATCAGATCTCTCTGAGGCTGTGGCTCTTCAGCTTCCCTTGGAAATGGGTAAGAAAGCAAACACTGTTTCTTAAAGATACGCCATTTTTGTTTGTACACCAATACACTCACCACAGCCTTGTTTCTTAGTATTTTTTTTTTTATTCTGTATAGGTGGTTTCTCAGCTTGGAAAACCCTCATGCCCTCAACAGTGGTTCTCCTGGGGCCTGACTCTATTCCTAGGAAAGAATCTGTCACCACCTCTTGGTTTTCACATGACTCTGCTTTTCTGTTTGTTTATAATAATATTTATTTATTTTATGCATGCATATAATACATCTTGATCTTCTCTGCCTCCCACCACCCCCACCTTGAAGTCTTCACTCATTAACTCCCCATCACATCTTCCTCTCAAAGGGTTACTAAGTCTGAGATTTGGGGTGCACACTGCAGGGTGCTGGGGTGTGGGAAAAGTTGAATTCCTCCTCTTTGCATTTCATATTCATTTTCTTTAAAGAAAACATTGGATACCTTTTCTTCCATTTCTTGCCTTTAGCTTTGGAAAAGCCTTGATTATCTGACAACACCATTGGCATTTTGCCTGCTTGAAGTCCTCACTTAAAATTTCTACATTATAAAATGTAGACTCAATGGATGTGGACTTTAAAAAATTGTCTACAGTGTATCTTTTTTGCACTAGTGAACTCCATAAGGAATTGTTTAAGACTTTGTGGCCTTAAGGGTGGTGCTCATAATTTATTTTCAAAAAACAAATCTTCTAAAGGAATGGACCATGAGTGATTTCTACTTCTTGTTTTCTAAAGCTTCTGTGTATGGTCTTTTCCCTTGGGGATGGAAGCTTATTGTTTAAAACTACAAGGATGAATAATTTTATTTTCACTATGGGATTGTTCCTGCAAAGCCAGATATTGATTTTTTTTTTGGGAAATAGTAATGACATTTTAAAAATTCTGTTTGCTCTTTTTCCTTAAGAGTAAGTGTTTTAGATCAGTGTGCCTGCTCTTTCTGGTCAATCACTACCTAATTTAAGTTCCCCACATAATTTCATTTATATTTTTTCCTGTCTATGGAAATAAATAGAAAAAAGAATTTGGGAAAGTGAATACATTAAAAAAAATCTCTCCTGTGTCAAGTCTCATGATTGTCTTCTGCCCTGTGAGTTTTGTGAGAAGCCATTTTGCAGGAAGTGTGCATGAGAATAAAGTGGCAGATGATTCAGAGTTGATGAAAGCTTTTCACATAATGAAACACTTGCATTCTGCACCTTTTTAAATATTTGTTGAGTAATAATAGACACTATTTCTCTCTGACACAGAACTTCATATTGATTATGTAACAAACTGGTTATGAATTTAATCATAAATATTTGCTTCACACACCACTGAAGGGACTGCAAACTAGAATATTTATAGAGGAAAACTTGCCTCTCTTCATCATTGTAAAAGACCTTCACGGCTTTAGATATATTGCCTCCACTCTGGGGAATTTTTTTCTTCAGACATAGTGTTTTACATGCAAAATGATCCACGAACAGGTTAATTGCTGAGCATTGCCCCCTCCCAAGTTGGAAAACAATGGATATGATCAATGTTGGGTTAAATATAAAGTGTAGCACAGCCACATAATGAACAAATGTACAGGTATTAATATTTCAAACCCGAGTGAGGAAATGTTACGTGCACCAATTATGAAATGATATATAAAAGAACTAAAGCATCAGAACAACACACCTAAAATGATACTATCTGTCATAGGAGAAACAGATGAACGTTTATATAGAGATTACAAGTGCCATAGGTTTGTTTTTAAAGATGCTGCAATAATTCCAAATGACGCTAGTTGCAAGCAAGAAGCAAAATCATTTCAGCAAAAAGCTGAAAATGGGGTAGGACCTTCCATTGAGTCCTGCTAACAGCCTTTCTTTGACATAACCGAGTCTCTGTGCTGTGACTGTTCCCAGCATCTCTGTTAAAGGTGTCCACATGATGCCACTGAACACACGTGTGAGGAGCTGTGTACAGTGGCTCCCGTGAGGTACCATAAACTGCTCTTAACCCAGCGCTCTCACCATTGACCACGTTGTAGCTCGTGCATTATGAACTGTGGGGATTTAAGACTTATTCAAAAATGAGTAAAACAAAAACGGGTGGGTGCTCACGCTGAACGATTTTTAATTCAGCAGTCAGACATTTTACGCATTAAACCAAGGTTTTGTGAGAGTCACGAGACTATGAACCTAAGAAAATATGTATTTTTTAACCAAATTTTGAGTTTCTAAGTTTTCTGCTTTCAAAATACTGATCATCAATATATTTATTTAAAGATCTCCATATTTCCCAGTGGGTTTTTGTTTTGTTTTGTTTTTACAATCTTAACTATTTGATGAAATGAAGAGAATTCTTAGTAGGCCAATAAGGAATCTTTTCATGTGGTTTTAGTGTATGCTACTTTGTCTGGCTTTTTCATGTGAATTTTGAAAATTCAAATTCCAGTTTGCACTGAACTATCAAGTGCCCACTGAACCATCTCCACAGCTAACAGGGCACATATTTAATGAAAATGATGTGTCATAACGTATTTGTTAGTTCCTAAGTTGTAAGCAATGATAAGGAAGATCTTCCTACCTTATGAAGTATTTCTTCAGAACATTTTCTTTCCTACTTGTGCATGTGTGTGTGTGTGTGGGGGGCATGTGGGATGTGTGATATATATTCATAAATAAGTATATTTACATGTACATGGAGAACCAGGGTTAATGTTGAAGTCTTCCTTGATCACTCTTTCACCTTATTTTTTGAGCAAGGGTCTCCCAGTCAAACCCAAAGCTCTCTGAAATGGATAGTCTCATTAACCAGATTGGGGATCCCTGTTCCCCACCTTTTGAGGATGTCACACTTACCCAGGATTCACATGGAATCTGGGAATCTGACTCCAGCCCTTTTGGATACACAGAAAGTACTTGAACCACTGAGCATTATCTCTAGTCTCTCAAGACTGGTCAGGAATTCTCTTCCTACCGTCATTCCATTCTGTAGTTTTCCCCAACGCTGATGGACCTACAGCATAACCCTGCACTAGGTGTGTGTTTGATGAGCCAAAAACAAACAAACAAACAAACAAACAAACAAATGCAATGATAGAGTTTTTATAAAAGGAAATGAACAGAAACTTGAGATGAAGTTTGTAATACACATCAGGGTCAAAACACACAAGTCAAATTATACAAGCCTAAATTATAGCTATAACATGAGCCTTTATGAGTCTTGCAAAGATCACTGTAGATATTTCATGAAGAATAAACCATAATAGGAAGAAATGAAAGTCTGGAACAGGAAAGTTGCTTTGGAAATAGAGTACAAATGAAAAGAATAAATTTATTTTTTGTTATTGTTTTGTTTTTATTTAAAATTTTTTCATGAAATAATTTTGATCATATTCTTTTCCCTTGCCCAACTCCTCCAAGATTCTTCCCGTTTCCCTACACTCCTAACTTCATGTTCTGTCTTTTTTTTCTCTTAAAAATAACAGAAAATAAAAATAACAGACAAAAATTCAAGAATATAAAAAATACCTAAACCAAACAAAAAAGACCCCTGCCCCTAAAAAGAATTCTGTTTTGTGTTGGCCAGCTATTCCTGAGTATGAGGTCTGCCCTAGGTGTGGCTGATATACCTAGTGACACTCTATTAGATAAAACTGATTTTTTTTCTTTCTCAGTAGGTGTCAATGGCAAATAGCTTCTTGATTAGGGATGGGACTTTGTCTACTTCCCCTTCTCAATTCTGTTTTTTTGTCTGGTTTGAACCTGTGCTCACCTTGTGCATGCTGTGGCTGTCTATGTTAGTTCATACATGTACCACTCCTGTTGTGTCCAGATGCTTTTCCATGCAGTCATAAACCACTTATAGCACTGATGATCTTTCTGCAGTCTTATAGTCCTCTTCCACATAGATCCCTGAACCTTGAAGGGAAGAGTTTGATAAAGACTTGCCATTTAGGGCTGAGTAGGTCTTTGTGTTAATTTCCATCTACTGCAAAAAGAAGCTTCTCTGGTGTGTGTTGAGCAAGATACTGATCTATAGATATAGCAACATAGTATTAGGAATTATTTTATTGCTACATTCTTTTAATAGACTGATAGTAATAGGTTTCCTCTAGGGTCTATGACTCATCTAAGTCTCAGGCTCTTGGATACTTTAGCAGAGTCAGATATGGGTTTTGTCTCATGGAGTGGGACTTCAATCCAATCCAATAGTGGTTGGTTACTCCCACAATGTTTGTGTCACTATATACCAGTGTATCTTGCAGGCAGGTTGTTACTGTAGCTCACAGGTTTTGTAGATGGGTGAGACTGATGATTACTTTTCTTCTCTTATAACACACATAGTACCTTTAGCCCTATGAATGTTAGTCAGCAGGGGTAAAATTTCTAGTTAAGCACCAGCTCTGTTTCCCCATGTCTACACCTTACTCGATGAAGTAAATTAGCCACTAGGGCCTTACCATTGGGTTGTGAAGAGTAACCAATAGCCTTGACATTAACTTGTGATATTTATTAGGCAACCCACTCTTGTTGGGAATATGGAAGGAAAGAAGCTGAGATTTTGAGACTGAGTTGGTCATAAAAGTAGGTAGGAAGAGATACAGCATGAGAAGGAAGCAGGTGAGGGAATTTTGGAACACATCATGACTGGTGGGCTTAAAGAATACTTAAGCAACCAAACACAAGAAAAGTAAATACAAGATCTGCTCTTTTCTGGTAGGAGACAGAGGGGGAATGGATCTGGGGAAGAGGGAAAGTGTAGGGGAGCTGAGGAGAGTGGGGGGAGGAGAAACTGTAGCCGGGATGTATTGTATGAGAGAAGAATCTATTTTCAATTAAAAAAATACTTAAGCCATTTCTATATATGGCCACAGTGTCATGAAGAGAATGAAATGGAAGATATAAATCCGGAGACTATTGCCCTAGGTATTATTCTATGGAGTCAATGTGGTTGGGTGAGTCATGCTTTAAAATAATGAAGATTCAAGAGAGAAAGCCCTTCCAACGGCTTCTCACAGATACTTCACAGCAATTATAAATTGAAATTTCTGTGCATTTCTACTGCTATAAGTTACTGATTATGTCTGGATATTTGTTTTTCAGCTTTCCAACTTGAGCAAAAAAGAATAAATGACTGAATTGTAGTGCTTGAAACATGACTATAAATAAAATATTATATTTATGAGACATGGAACTTTTGTTTTGAGAAATGTAGAAAACAGATCAGAGAGAATAAATATTGCTATAAATAATCAGATATGATAGTCAACCCGAAAGCATCCTGCTTTTGAATATCAAGCCATCAACTGTCTAAGAATTTTGGCAGGTAGAGGAGAGGCTGCGGCCAAATGAGAATTACAGAGACCAGATGGCTGTCCTTAGGTGACAAATGTTTAACAGGAGACATGGAGAGAATTTCTCAATAATATCTTAATGATCTAAAATCCATTTTGTCTCTGCTTCAGTAAAAGGGATCATCTGCACTCTAGGCCTGCCAGGCAGGAATTTGGCCTTGACGGAACATTGATGGGGCATACTGGCAAGGGGGGAGAAGACTGTAAGGCAGTGGTTACTCACCTTTCTCCATTCATGGGTCTCTCAGCGTTATAGTCATATGTATTTTGCTTTTGACTCTATAGTATCCTTGGGCCAAAAGAAATATCTGACCATTAATTGTATTAAGCTTTTCTGATTTGGAGATTCTAACTGCCCTGGGGCTCATGGTAGGAAGCTCCAGCGACCCTCCTGCGTCTGCTTCCCCAGTGCAAAGATTTCAAGTGGGAAACACCATGCTCACCTTTTTTTTTTTACATGGACTTTGGGGATTTAAAGAAGGTCCTTGATGCTTGTGTGCCAAGCACTTAACCCACTCATCATCCCTTAACCTATAATCCTTGCCTTTTACTGTAGCAAATGTTGAGCACCCAGCTCCTAAGAGATACGATGCTATCCAAGGGAATTTTATAAAAGATATGAATGACCCTGATCTTGCCATTAATTCTCATTTCAACTGATCAATCTTAAGTATCACTTTGATTGCCTTAAAAATATAAGATAATTCATGATCCTCTTTATAAATATGCTATATCACCTTAAAATGTCTTAGCACACATCTGGAGAAATGATCTTTTAGAGAACTGAGGTATTAAGTCAAATTGGATCAGGGAACAAAGGAACCTTCAGAAGATTATCTCTTTGCTTGACAATTTTGTTTCCTCTCTGTAAGAAGATAAGACATATTGAATCCATAAGAAACTGTATAACGTATTCCCAGTTATACATTGATATGAGTTTGGATAACTTCCTTTCTAAAGGTTATAATTAGTTTCAAGATAAAGCAATAGCCCCTTTGCCTAAGATCCCGGCAGAATTCTCAAGTAAAATGGAAAGGTCAGACTATGTCATTACTTCAGTGGCAGAATCCAGGAGTCATGTAGTTCTGACAAGCTGTGATTTGTATTCCTCTTGGAATGTACTGAGCTGTTTCTTTGGCACTTTGTTAAAGGACACAGTGTCAGAACTGTTATCTATTAGAGGGGACAGGAAATGATCCTGTGTGTAATCACTAGCAAGTCTAGAGCTGTTTTATTGATGAATAAAATACTAGGCTCCTATATCACCTTAATTGGGCTTCTAAACTGGATCTTAGAATTTGATCCTTTGTTTCCTGTCTCCTGTTGCTTAACTTGCTTTATTTTGTTGTGCTACGGCAACATATTCATTTAACTCATAATTTATCATCAGTCTGATGTAATCATTAGGTAGACAACAACCTCTAACTACCAGGGCAGCTATAGAGAACACACATTCTCCTCTCCCATTTTACATGGGTAAAATTGATTCTAGAATATATTATTGATAAATAGAGCAGAAATGACAGCAATTACTTTGTACACCTATTCTGTACTTATCCACTTTGCTTAAATTAACAAATATAGAACTCAAAAGAATACTGTCAGGAAAAACAACCATTTTACTGATAAAACATTCCTAAGAATTAGTGTTAATATGTAAATTCAAGCATTAACATCTATGTCATTTTAGCTATTTACTGTCTTTCTCTCTCTCTAGTACATATGTACCAAGCAAAAGCTGTGAAAATCCTACACTTAATCTGTGTCCCTCCATTTTAGCCTCACAGAACGAGGATTAAGCAAAGTTCTGGTTAGTAATAGTGTCACATATTGAGAAGGTTCCCACAGCCTATATATAGAGAAAATTCATCGTGTGCTTCCTTAGACTCCCGACTTAACATCACAAGAGCATCTAGAACTTTATCCAAAAGTCCAAACAAAAATGCATTCAAAGAAGATTCAATTTGTGCCTGGAAGAAACATTAGGGAAAAAATTATCCCAAAGCATTACAGATGAGGAAACAGGGACAAGAGTAGCTATGCCTCATCTCAAATCAGAGGCAGCTGAGCTAAGACAAAAACCTCACATTACACCACACTTTGACCAGCATGACATTGTGGCTCATGCTTTACTTATTTATTTTTATTTGTATGTATGTGTGTGCCTGCATGAATTTATGTGTACCATCTGTGTGCAGGTGAGTTCAGAGGCAAGAAAAGGGCCTGGTATTCCATGGAACTGAACTTAAAAGTAGCTGAGAATTACTCAAACAGGGTCCTCTGCAATAACAGTAAGTGCTCTTAACTACTAAGCCATTTCTCTAGTTCTGAATTTTAGATTTTAAAAATTAATTTATTGGGGTCATGCATGTGTACATGATGTATTTGGAAACATGTATCATACAGTGAGCATGGAGACAACAGAGTACATCTCTTAGAAGTCCTTTTCTTCTTCCTATCAGGAGTTCTGGACACTGAACTCAAGGTTTCAGACTTACATGGCAAACATCTCATGTGCTAAGCCATCTTGCTGGCTATGACTTATGTTTTTAAATAACAACAGTGTATGTTCTTCTTCTTCTTTTTTTGTTTTTTTGTTTTTTGTTTTTTTCGAGACAGGGTTTCTCTGTGTAGCTTTGCACCTTTCCTGGAATTTACTCTGTAGCCCAGGCTGGCCTTGAACTGACAGAGATCTGCCTGGCTCTGCTTTCCGAGTGCTGGGATTAAAGACATGTGCCACCACTGCCTGGCCATATGTTCCTTCTTGAAGCTTATTTTTAACACTTTGATCCTGTGCACATATACATATTTTATTATGTATAATAATTATCAATCATTATAGTTAATAATTGATAAGTCCTATTCCTTGTAAATAATTGCACCCAAACCACAAGGTTTGATATAATAGCATGATAAATCATACAAAGTTTTGTCATAGGTGTTTGTATTTCCTAAGTTGTTGGTCCTGGGTTGTGTAGGAAAGCAAGCTGAGCAAGCCATAAAAAGAAAGCCAGGAAGCAGTGTTCCACCAAGATCTATGCTTCAATTCTTGCCTTCAGGTTCCTGAGCTGTCTTCCTTCAAAGATGCACTATGGTTGGGAAATATAAACCAGATGAACCCTTTCCTCCCCATTGCTTTTAGGCAGAGTCACACCAATATAAAGCAAACTTAAAAATTAACCATATAAATTTTTTTCTTTGTCAAGAAACATGGTATCACTGTTCCCCACTTGGTATCAAGAAACCTATGCTATAAAATCTTTTTTTGTTGTACATATGTGAATACTTTTATTTTCTAAATGGTTCTTTTCACATACAAAATGGGTGACTGATAATTTTAAATTTTGAGATTGCTGTATTTATAATCTCTAAAATGAAAATACTATAATTCAGAACATTTCAAGTTACATTATCATCATGTACATTTTTTGGAATTTAAAACTGCTATAACTTTTATCAAAGACAGAACATAATTAATACACACTATGCTGAGCTATCTAAGATCCATGATTCCATTTTGAAGGCTGATGTTTCTCAATAATTTGAGAACATCATCTATAGCACTATTGTATGGATTCATCCATGAACATTTGGGTTATTGGACCAGATCACTCTCCTGGTATTCTCCTGATCAGATTGGAAAGGAAATGAAGGAGCCAGATTTCATGAAGTAACCATTCCATCTTTGTGCTTTTTATAGAATGAATGTGATCTTGTCTTTCTTATTTACCCTATGACTTCACCTGCTTCCATTATTCATAGATGATCATCTTGGCTGAATCAATATGTTTGCTTCTTATTATACAGCACTATCACAGAAGCATGGTAATAAGTAGTCTTTGATAATTCTTAACTGTGGTGGTATTGTGTTCCCCAAAATATTGTGCACCCTAATAAACTTATCTGGGGTCAGAGAACAGAACAGCCACTAGATACAGAGGCTAGAAAATGGTGGCACTCACGCCTTTAACCCTAGCATTCCAGAGGCAGAAATCCACCTGGATCTCTGTGAATACAAGGCCACACTGGAAACAGCCAGGCATGATGACATATGCCTTTTATCCCAGGAAGTGAAGGCAGAAAGCAGAAAGGTATATGAAGCGTGAAAACCAGGAACTAGCTGGTTAAGCTTTTAGGCTTTTGAGCAACAGTTCAGCTGAGATCCATTTGGATAAGGACTCAGAGGCTTCCAGTCCGAGCAAACAGGATCAGCTGAGGAATTAGCAAGGTGAGGTGGCTGTGGCTTGTTCTGCTTCTCTGATCTTTCAGCGTTGACCCCAATACCTGGCTCCAGGTTTGTTTTTATTAAAAAGACCTTCTAAGACTCGTGTAACACTTAACCAAAGAAAACATAGTACCAAGTACTTAAGATGTTCAATAGCCAACCAAAGTCACAAAAAAATGAAGTTATTAGAAGGAAGTTATTCTCACAAAACAATTGATACCTTCCAAAGATTTTCAGTTTTTTAAAAATCTAGTCTTTATCTTTCTATATACCCCTATAACTTTCTTTTCAAGCTTTTGTTCAAACTTTCTATCTCATAATGAGGCCCAGTTTATACTACCACTTGAATAGTTCGTGCTAAGCTGTGTGTAATCTACCAAGACACAGAATATATTCCCCAAAACTGCACATTGAGAATGTTAACGTTTTATTTTCTTTTCTTAAAATTAACAATGATGATTGTACTCAATTATCTACCAGTGAAGAAGGAAGGCATGCATTCTAAGAAATCAGCTGTGCAGATTGGACACATATCATTTGTGGCTACTCAATACGTTTGATTGGTTTTTCTCCATTTTGAAAATTATACATGCTTTAAGATTTGACTTTGCAAAGAAGAATTCAGGAAAGTCACTTTTCTCGGAGGCCTTTCTCTGAAATTGAGAGCAGGGACTCTGGATTCTGTCATCCACATTCTGGATTATTGACTCAAAAGTCAGACACCTGAGTGTGTAGCATCCCTCTTTCTAGAAAGAGTGAGAATTGTGATGTGAAACTTTGGTTACAGTGATTTCTTCACCTGGATAAAAGAGAGTTGTGCTGCGATGCTTCGTCTGCTTCATAAACTGAGTTAGTTGAAATGATGAGTTCCTTACCAGCATTGAACAAACTCCCTCCCTATTTAGATTAAGCAAAGTGTACTTTAAAGATGAAGACAGTATAAGAGATATCAAAACTGACATTTTTTCATTTATTTACAGTTCAATTATTAGTAAAAGTCATTTTCAGTAACTTTAATTGATTCTTCTCATGCTTCCTTCTTTTTGACGTCTGAATTACTTAACTTTTTCTGTAGCTGTCACATGTAGATTTTGCCTGTTATCCTAAAGATACACGTTTTTCTTTTTCATACTTACTACCCATGCTTTCCTATGCTTTCAGAATGCCTTTGTAAAACATGACTTGTCATCCTGAGTGAGGTAACCCCAAAAGACTAATATTGTATGTTTTCACTTATTATATGTAGAAATTAGCTGTTAAATTCAATAAGCAGGCTATAATCCATATGGTACATAAGGTATAGACTAAGGGACCTGGTGAAGGGAGGGATCTCCCCAGGAAGGAGAAATAGAAGAGATTGTTATGGACGGGCAGCTTGGGTTACAGGGAATGGAACAGGAAGATCAAACAGGAAGGGAAAGGGAACAAACATGGTGAAAGACAGCAAAAGCTAAGAGTCATTTAAAAGGCCCCACAGAAAAATAATACAGTTATGCTCCCTACAATATACACATATATGAAAGAGATCTAAGTGGAGTCACCAAATAACAGGGAGAAAAAGCCCCTCTCTACATCTCTCTCTGCCAAATGAAACCTCAAGTGGTAGGCATGGGTTATATCTGATAGAGTAGTTGGCCACTGGAACCCCATAGAAACCCTCAGTAACCCAGGCTTTGGGCAAGGCTATTGATTGCTCTCCACAAACTGACAGTAAGGCCTGGTTGCTGAAGACGACACCTACATTTCTCACTGAACACAAAGGAACTGAGCTGGTAGCTAACTAAAGCCTTCATCCCTTCATCCCTACCCCAACTGAATACCGTTCATGGTCCTGGAAGGTACTCTGCATGTTACCATGGGAACAAGTAGCACCAAACCAGTTATAACCCCTTCAGTCTACAATGGTGACCGACCCACTTGAGGGATATGCCGGTGCAGTAGTGGCATAAGTGTTGTGAGAGTAGCCAATCAATATCTGATTGGATTTAAGGCCCACTCCAGGAGACTGAAGCCATGTCTAGCATTGCTCAGGTGGCCAAGAACCTGAGATTAGATAGCTGATGAACCTAGAAGAAAACCAAATACTACTGTTCTGCTAGAATAATGTATTGATAAAATGACTCCTAAGGACATTCTGCAATACTAGTAGTTCAGTGCGTTGCTCAGCCATTATCAGAGAAGCTTCTGGCAGTACATGGGATTAAATACAGAGACCCACAACTAGACATATGAATGACCTTGAAACACTCAACACTACATGGGATGTCGCTACCAAATACCTCTCCTTTTGGTTCAGGGAACTCTGTTGAACAGGAAACAGAAAGATTGTTCTAGCCTATGGGGACGGAAGACACCAAAGAGAAAGGCCTTCTAGACACAGCAGGACTGGTACACATAAGACCTCAGAGAGAGTGTGACAGCATTCACAGTGCCTGCATAGGTCTAAGCCAGATGTGGTCCCAGCGTTGAGAGGAGAAACGGACATTAGCTTCCATCCCTAACCTAGAAGCTATCTTCAACTAATAACTGCTTACAAAGAAAACATAGTTTTCTCCTAGAGTCTCACCGTGTGTACAATCCACACTTAAACGCAGGCCCTGTGCCCAGTAGTAGATAGCTAACACAAAAGAAACTCAGTGGTATTTTTGGAGGACTTATGGTCTCATAATGCTTTCTGTGGACATTTCTCCCCCTTTCACCCTCTGGGTCTTTCGCTTACATGTTGCAGTTTGTTATTTTGTGTCTTTATAGAATTTCTGTGTATGCTAATGCTTGTGTCTCTCCATCTATAATTGTTTCTTATGCTTTTTCTTTGGCTTTGTTGGTTTTTGTCCTATTCAGGTTTGTGTTTATTTATTATTTACTCCTAATTTTTCCTTTTTTAAATTTTCTTTGTGTCTTTCACATCATGCTTCTCAATCCCATTCATCTCCCCCCCCCCCGCCCCCCGTCCTTTCATATCTAACCTCTGCCCTTGCAGCCTCCACACAAAAATTAAAATAAAATAACATTTAAGAGAAAAAAAAAGCAAAGAAAAAAATCTTGCCAATAATCTCTTCATGGAAGCTGTAGTGTGGCACAGTGAGTCACGCACTAAACTCTTTTGTCCATGTATCTTTACTTGTAAGTGTTCATTGCAAAGAGTCATTGGTCTGGTTTGAGGCCTCAGGTTTCTGCTACACCATCGATGTTGGGCCCTCACTGGGACTCTGTGGTGATGTATTGTGTCCCCAGTATATTGTGCACCCTAATAAACTTTATCTGAAGATAGCAAGAAAAAGTCAGCCACTATAGTAAACATAGAGGTCAGGCAATGGTAGCACATGCCTTTAATCCTATCAGTCAGGAGGCAGAGATCTGTCTGGATCTCTGTGAGTTCAAGGTCACACTGGGAACAGAGCCAGGCATGGTGGCACATGCCTTAAATTCCAACACTAGTTAACCATAAAGGTTTGGAGGGCTGTACAGACAGACAGGAAGTGATGTAGCTGGGTGGAGACAGGAAATGAGATGGCAAAACAGAAAAGCATATAGGCATGGATATACAGGAAGTAGGTCTCTGGAGACTGAGGTGTTGGTGAGGTGAGGTTGTCTGTGGCTTGTCCTATTTCTCTGATCTCTCAGGTTTTTTTTTACCCCAATATCTGGCTCTGGGTTTTTATTAAGCCCGTTTAGCAATTCGTCTTACTGGGCTCCTCTTGGACATCCTGTTGTTGCCCTGTGCCATGGAGATCCTGCAGCTTTGGATCTGCAGGTCATTCCCCCTTCCCATTCTCCAGCAGATCACAGATGGGGTGGATGGTGGGGTGGGCTGACTCATAACCTTGGTTCTGGGCCTGGGTAGGTGCAGTTTGTCAGCCCACCAGCTGTCCCCTATCTTCACCACCGTGGTGAGCTCTCCAGCATTGACTGCCCTAGCTAGTTCACCCTTGGCAATGTTGAGCAAGGGGCAGGACCAGTTCTCCTGCTTTCATGCCTTCAGGATCTGCTTACCCACACCTGCCGACTCTACTGTGTTTTCCAGGCGAGGTGCACGGGCCACTCTCTTGAGTGTTGCAGCTGGTGAGGACAGGGACAGCTCTCCCTCTCTTATGACCTCAGGGCCATGCAGCAAGGGGCTGGGGCGGGTTTGGGGCAGCTTTCCCCAATGCTGCAGCTGGTAAGCTAGCCGGTCAGCTCCCTCGCCCACCTCAGGAAGCACTGTTGACCGGGCAAGCTATCTTTCCCTCACTGTCACCACCACATAGCAGATGAGCAAATTCCCTAAGGGCCTGCTCACCGGTCAACAGGGTCAGAACCACTGTGCTGCCCAGACAAGGTGCAGGGCCCACTTCCCCAGTTGCTAAAGTGGGTAAAGGGAGGGTTAGCTTCCTCGACAGTCGTGCTCATTTTCTAATGAGAGAGAGCAACAAAGTTTGTAGGTTTGGGTGGGTGAGGAGGATCTGGGAAGAGTTGGAGGGGGAACTCTAATCAGAATTATTGCATGAAAAATGTAAGCTTAATAAAATAAGAAGTACTGATGAAAGTGAAGGGGTATTTTTCTAATAGGAAGTGTAAATTCTCTAGGAAACACCAATTAAAAGTATATAAGCTTCTCTCCAAGGAGTTAAGTTGCCAACATTTTATTTTAGCTGTCATAAATTTTGTATGTCAGTGTTTACTTGTACAGTAATGTACACATGGGAGGCAATAGCTAACAGTAACTGCAATGCATAGATTGATGACAGATCTAGTAAATTCTTAACTAGGAAAGCTCACTGGGTTTTATTGCTGTGGATACAAGTGGTTGTGTCAATTTTACACAATTATAAATTAGAAAGTTTCTCTAATGACTGCACATTCTGGCTCTTGTTTTCTCAGCTTCTTAGACACTCCATGGTATGTGTTGTCACTCTCTCCTCCTGGATTCTAAGCTCCAGGGCAATCAGGACTGTGATTAATTGCTACCTTTTGCATTTACCCCAACGGCTACCATCTTATTTTGCACATAGAGGTCTTTAATTTCTCTGCAACTGAGTCAACAAGCATTAGCTGACTATCCACCAGGTTCAGCAATGTAAAAACACATTGCTACCAAAGAAAATGTGTATTAGTATAAAGAATGGGACAGAAGTGTACAGGGAGAATAGGCAGATAAAATAACATATCTTTAAAAAAGCGAATTCAAGATTCCGCAATAATATGGGTATAGAGAGCTGTTAGATTCACGGCTTCTGAGGCTCTAAGCTCTGGGAGTCAGGCTTGCACAGCAGGCAGGTTTCCCTCTGAGCCTTCTCTGCATCCCAGCTCTTGTTAGCTTTATTCATTTTACATAGCCAGTTGACAGGAATGAGGTGGCATTTCCTTGTAGTTCTGATTTGCATTTCCTTAGGGACTAATGGTATTTAATGTTGTTTTTCATGGCTGTGGGGCATTGTTTAGGTCAACTGCCCTTTCCTTACATATTGCCCCATTAGGAGCATGGACATCTTTTGTTTTTTTATTGTTGTTTGAGTTCTTAGTATAATCTTGGCACCAACCCTTGATAAATGAATTGCAGACCCTTCTCTTCTCTGTACTCTGCTGAAATTTTCTGTGCTGTACAGAACCTTTACAGATTGCTGTAATCCCATTTTTCTATTTTTGCATTATATCCTATGATTTTTGAATCAACTCCAAAAATATCTCTGAACATGACAATGTCCCAAAACTCTGTCCTATCCTTCTTCTAGATTTGTTTTACATTCAACCCTTTAATACATTTCTTTTTCAGTTTTTGGAACTGATGAGAGTGAGAAGTCTCTTCTATTGATTGATATGTCTATTTTTAATGCCAGAATCATGTAGTTTGTTGACTACAGCTTTAGATAATAGTCTAATACCAGATGGTATGATGTTTCAGTTTTGTGTTCTTTGTCTACTAAAGATTATTTTGTTCAACACATGATCTCTCTGTGAAGACTTGGGTGTCCTAGAACTTGCTCTGTAGACCAGGTTGGCCTTGAACTCACAGAGATCTGCCTGCCTCTGCCTTCTGAGTGCTGAGATTAAAGGTGTGCACCACCATCGTCTGGCAGGATTTTTGTTTTTGCATATAGATTTTTTGGTTACTTTTCCTATTTTTCCCAAACCTTGAAAAAAGTATATTTACCTATTCATTTGTATATCCCTTCATTTCATTTAATCTTTTGAAAAAACTTATTATAATTTTAGTAATATATCTTTAATAGGCTCCATGTAATACTTGTTATATTATATAACTGGTGATTACCAAATGGCTATAATTTACTAAACTCTTTCAATATGTTTTAGTATTTCCATTCGACACATAGGAGTTTATGTGCATGTACAATATACTGTGATATTTCTGCATGTATATACAATATGTATTTATCAAACCAGGATAACTAATGCTCCTTTATCCTTATTATTTTAACTCTGGAGTCTTCAATCACTTTTTACTTAATCATAAAATATATAATAATTATTGTTAACTATATTTCTTCCAATATTCTATAAAACAACATAACTTGGAATTTCCTCCTAACCTTACTCATCATCCACCATTCCTTTACCTTCCCTCTCTAATGTCCTTCCAAGCCCTGAGCAACCACTAAATCACATTGAGATTCACTTTTGTGGATTAGAGATGTAGCTCAATTAGTAGAGTTCTTGCCTGTCATGTGTGAGGACCTGAGTTTGATCCTCAGCACTCCATAAACATCACATGGGGGGGTGGCTCTTGTCTAAAATCTCAGCACTTGGAAGAAGACAGAAAGACTAGAAGTTCTGTGTGATCACATGCTTTATAAAGAGACTGAGGTCAGCATTGGCCATAAGAGTAGCATTTTTATGTTTGTTTTCTCTTTTCTTTCTTTTTTTGCTTCCACACATGACAAAGAATATTCAGTGTTTGTCTTTCTGTGTTTTACTTACGTTATTTCATATACATTTTTCATTTCTATCTACTTGGTGTAAACCATATAGACATTTCACCTTCTTTATATCTAAGTACTTTACTTCTTGTAGCTACTGTAAATGAGACTATTTTCTTGATCTGTTCTATGGATAGCTTGTTGGTATAAAAATATGTTTTTATATTAATTTTGTATCCTGATACTTTACTTAGTTCAGTTATGGCTTTTAGTAGAAATTGTAGGAGCCTTTAGGGAGGGGCTTACATATATAATTTCATCATCAACAAACAAGGATAATTTTCCTTCTTCAATTAGGATGCCCCTTTAACAGATTTTTCACTGAAAAAAAATACATAGTATGCTATTGTTCAGCAGAATATTCTCTATATTTTTGTTAGAACCATTGGTTTAAAGCATTCTTTCAGACCAATTTTTCCTTACTAATTCTGTTTGGATGATCTGTTCTTCATTGGAAATTGGACATCCAAATACTTAACTTTTATCGTCTTCTAATGTCTCCAGTTTGAGGCCCCTCATCAGTTGTTTTATTTTCTCTTTTAGTTCTCTTGTGGGCTACATTGCACATAGCTAGGTAGAGATGTGTGTGGCTTGAGTTTTCCTGCCTGGCCCACGGTCAGGATAAATCTCTCTCACCTGCCAGTCCCACAGCCGCTCAGACCCAACCAAGTAAACACAGAGACTTATATTGCTTACAAACTGTATGGCCGTGGCAGGCTTCTTGCTAACTGTCTTTATATCTTAAATTAATCCATTTCTATAAATCTATACCTTGCCACATGGCTCGTGGATTACCGGCATCTTTACATGCTGCTTGTCCTGGTGGCGGCTGGCAGTCAGTCACTCCTTCTGCCTTCCTGTTCTTTTTATTCTCTCTGTTAGTCCCGCCCATACTTCCTGCCTAGCCACTGGCCAATCAGTGTTTTATTAGCAACACATTTGCCATACAGAACAGCCCACAGCAGATGTGAATCCCTACAGATAATGCCTCTGATGATTTCACCATTTTACCTTTATATTACGCTCTTTATTCTGCTTTTTCGAAACTTAAACTGTGTGTTTTCTGCTATCAATTCAGCTGCTCCTCTTGTGTTAGTTTCCATTTGTATGAAGTATTTTTTATGTCTTCACTTTCTATGTGTGTCATGAAAATAAAATAAGTTCCAGTTACAAGAATATAGATCGATCCCAATTTTTTCAATTCAAACTCTATGTTTTTATTGGAGAACTTAATTCATTCACATAGGACTTACAACAGACATTTTGTTCTTTGTTTTCTGGTTATTTCCAAGGTACTTTGTTTCTTTCTCCCTCCCTTGCTGTCTCCCTCTGTTGTTCCATGGCTTTCTACCCAGGGAAGTTTTGAATAACTTCTACTTGTGTTTGATTTGTGGTGATATACATTACTGTTAATTCCTGAGATTTCAAAACATTGATGTATTTTAAAATATTTTAAATTGGATTTTAAAATAAAGATCATGGTGTAAATGAGGCCCCCATTTGATAATAAAGAGGAATAATTCATGGCAATTTGGTAATACGATGGAATGTAAGCTACAGTTATGGAGGTAAAGTGAGTCTCACCAGGATCATGAGGGTTAGCAGCTCCTATCTCAAAGCTCAAGATAAACGCTGTCAGGGAATACGTGCCACTCTGCTTCACATAAGCTCAAGTGCACACTTAGAATCTGCCAGTGTCAGGGTAGAGGGTCTAGCACTGCTGAGTGTCAACCAGAACTGGAGTGAGTTGACATAATTCTTTAATCTGATATGGGGACTGTATTCTAAGTAGGCTCATTTGTCTATCATGTGAATTCTGCTTGGGCTCTTTTGGTGGAAGTACTTCATTTTTACAATTAATACATAAAATTTTAAATGCCACATTTAGTGGACAGTTGTAAGAGAGTTCCTTGCTGGATATATTAACTTCTACTCATCATCATCTAAACTTGAAAGGTGGGTTTGTGATAAGTACTTTCAAAGACCAGGGATGTTATCTTTGATTGGAAAATGTCATCATCAAAATAAATTATATTCCAAATAAAAGGCAAAGATTTAACTATTTACATCTGGCTGTGTTAAGGTAACCTCACTAGCATATTAATAAATAAATTATTCCTAGTATGAATTTATTGTGGAATATTTCAATTTTCTTTAGAAATTTTGCTTTTATATATTAAGAACATGATATTCTCTTAGTTTTAATTTTTTTCATTAAAAAAAATGGACAACGCAAAGGTTCCAGATTAAATGGCAGTCATGTAATATCTCACCATTCTGTTAACCATACATCCATGCTTTGTTCTCAGGCTCTCCCAAGGTGAAATCAAGGATTTTTAGCAAGGCTGCTCTCTGGTAAACCCGATTTTTTAGCACATTCAGTTATTGGCAGGGCCTTGTTCTTGAATTCCCTTACTAGTTCTCATCTTGAGATCACCCTAAGCTCCTAGAAGCTGTCCACAATGTCTTTCCATCTCCGAAAAAGACAATGGCCCCTCCTCAAATCTCTGACCTCTTTGCCTCTGATTGTTATATCCAGATTTAAGGGATCTTTTGTTTTGGGTCAAGTCATCTATTTTTAAAGAAAACTATGTCATATCCACAGTCAAAGTACAAAGCATTGTACTAGGGTTAGATAGTCCTTTCAAAGTGACCTTAAAATCTGTCCTCTACTCCTGAACAGCATAAATTGCTTCCAAGGTAACACCTGAAAACTGACTTCCAAAGGGCCTAAACCCTTTGATGGTATTTACAGCTTTGACCAATTGAAGGTTCTTCTTAAGTTTAAAGCTACAGAATACGTAGAGTGTTTCAGGCCATCATGCTGCTCTTGATTCTTTAAGGAATTACTGGAGTCTGAATAGAGTATTTCAGCTTTGTCATTTTATAAGACCAGATATATTTTATGTGTGTGTGTGGTCTATGTAACTGTTCATAAGTGTGTATAAATGCATGCGCATGTCTGTGTGCATGAGTGTAGAGACCAGAAAATGATGTTGGGTATCGTCCTCCATAACTATTTGCCTTTATTTTTTATACAGGGTTATCTTAGGATTTTATTGCTGTGAAAAGGTGCTATTACCAGGACAGCTCTTAAAAAAGAAACCATTTAATTGGGGCTTGCTTTCATTCAGAGGTTTAGTTCATTATCATCATGGTAGGATGCAGGGTGGCATATAGGCAGACATGGTGCTGGAGAGAAAGCTGAGAGTTCTACATCTGGATCCAAAGGGAGCAGGAAGAATGAGTGAAACAATGGGCCTGGCTTGAGCTTCTGAAACATCTAAGCCCACCCCCCAGTGACATACCTATTCCAGCAAGGCCACATGTTCTAATCCATTCATATAATGCCACTCCCTATGAGCCTATGGGGGCTCTTTTCATTCAAACCACCAAAAGGGTCTCTCCCTGCACTCGGAGCTCTGCCATTTGGCTAGGCTGGCTGGCCACTGAGCTTCAGGAATCCTCCTATCTATGCCTCTCCATCTCATGGATGGCAAACAAGCCACCATGAACAGCTTTTTCAGTGGTTACTAGCAGTTCACACTGAGGTCCTTATGCCTATACAGTAAACACTATACCAACTGAGCCGTCTCTTCAGCCCATTTCACATTATCATGATGCACATGTTCAGTTCAAAATGCATTAAGAAGCAAGCTTACTTTTGGTACTGACTCTAAATGTAAAAATGAGAGCACTGGAATAATAAATTGGGAATAGGAGTTAATAAATCAGAATAAAAATGCATGCATTTAAGGGAGTCACTATCCCACAGAAAGATATCTGGAATGGAGCAGTTAGAAGTGATTATTAAAAACAAACAATAAAAATCAAGCACATAATGTTTATATACTAGCAAACTGAAATAAAAGATATTAGGTTACATAAGAAATATAGCAGCTATAGAGTGCATAATCTGTTATGATCAAGAAAAGAGAATTGATTGTAAGGTCAAAAGTACTTGGGCCAGGAATCATGTGGTTTAGACTTGGTCATAATCCAATTGCATAGGGATGAATGATGGGAAGAGATGGCATGTTCACATGTAAACAGTAGAATTACTATTCAGAGAACATTCTCAGAGATGGTTCTGAGAGTAGGAGGAACAAAAAAAAGTGTACTGTTACCAAACTCACAAAGGCTAGGTGGCAATCATGCCATCATAGTTGTGGGTCATATCTGCCTGAAAGAATACTAGTAGCACTGAAACCAATAGATCTCCTATCCTATTCCAAAATGCTTCTGTAGTGGAATACTACTTCAACTATGTAGAGGTGTGTTGCATTTGTTTCTGCTACATTTGTTTAATTATGTATGTAAAGATGTGTTGCTTTGCCTTCCTAAGGCACCTGATAGGTCTAGTAAAAAGCTGAATGGCCAATAGTTAGGCAGTAGAGGGATAGGCAGGGCTGGCAGACAGAGAGAATAAGTAGTAGGAGGATCTAGGCTCTGAGTAGGGAAGAGAGAATGAGGGAGAAAGAAAGGGAGATGCCCAGATGCAGCCAGCCAGGCAGCTCCAGCTAGTCAGACAAGGAGGAAACAGTGAAAGCAGGACATACATAAGGAAAGAAAGATAAAAAGCCCTGAGGCAAAATGTAGATGGAGAGAAACAAGTGAAATTAAGTTTTAAGAGCTAATGGGATAAGCATAAGATAAGGCTGAGCATGCAAAATTGATAATAAGTCTCTGTGTCTTGATTTGGGAGCTGATCGGTGGCCAAAAAGAAAGCTTGCTACATACTTCTACAATTAAACAACTAATCAAACCACAAAATCTCTTACCTCATTTTAAACTATAGTTGTTAGAGCATCATATAGGATTGTATTAATTGTTACTAACACAGGGGCATCATGGCATGTTTATCATAAATCCTTTTAAAATTTCAATTTACAGATTCTGACATGAACAAATGAGTGGTTATTTTTTAACCTACTTTCGGCTCAATTTCTATACATAATATATGTGTATATACATGATAGGTTGTTATGGATATTATAGAAAATGTCTTTCAAGTGTGCCTGGATCTCAGCAAGTGCTAATTGTTAGTTATCTCCTCACTATAAAGACAAAACACAAACAGGGACTAATATACAAGTCCAGAGAGGCCATGATAGGTCACTTTGCTTGCAAGTTAAAGAAATGATCTTGAAAATTTATTACATACCTGGAAGAGCTGAACTGACTTTTCACTAGAAGAGCATCTATAATCAGAGCGAAAAAGCTGCTCTATTCACAATAGATAGGAAATGGAGTCACCAATACACGTGAATAATGAAAGTGCCATATATATACAATGGAGTCTTATTGTCATAAAGAAAAGTGAAGTTGTGGCATTTCAGGAAAATTAATGGAACTTGAGATGTGTTAAGTGAAGAGGCCTCTATGCATGAAAATACGAGGAGGAATCCCATTGCTATGCACGGTGTAGCTACTAGTAAGGTGTTCACGCTTTTGTAATAATATCTTACCCATGCTCATGTAAACAACCCTGATTAAGCTTATTAGGTCACACATACACAAAAGGACATGAAAATAGAAAGAGAACTTTTGGGGAAGAGAAAGATCAGGCGTAAGAGGGGGACAAGAGGGTAATGGAAGTGAGTGAATATGATCAAAACGCATTATATCATGTGCAAAAATTTTTATTAAAAATCCATTATTATGTACAATTACTATATTTCAGCAAATTTTTTATGAAGGAAATGAAATTAAAAGAAAGGTTATGACAGTTCATTCACTCAAGCCAGTGAGGCAGCTGATATGCCACGTTTCTTTTGTTGTATTTGCTTTAGATTAGTTTATGCTGTAACCTGAGTCAGTTTCTACCGCCTGTGAAAAAAAAAGGAGGCAACAAGTTTATATGCTTTCTTCTCTTTGGGCTTTTAATATTACTAAGGTGTATCATATGAGAAGATGATTCAGCAAAGTCCAGGAACATAATTTAGATTTGTATTCACCTATGAGGAATTTGTTTCAGAGATTTTTCAGACGAAGTGTTTCAAATCAAGGACTTATTAAAATTTTAGTCATCTAAAAGCACCGATTTGTCAGATCTTTCATGAGTCACAAGATTGAATTCTCTACTGATAAGACACCCAACATATTTAAAACCTAAGGGAATGAAAGAAAACAAGTTTATTTTTTATTTGTTCCAAGCGATGATAGTTCAGATTCAAAATCGCTATGTGTGTAGCTGGGGTGCCACTTCAGCTGAGTATGCTGTTGGAGCCAACACATGACCAGGCACACCTGCAGGACAAGTGTAGCTTGGTCAGCTCAGGTCTATTTATGGAATGATGAAGCTTCTCCTAGGAGATGAAGAGTGAGAGGCCCCTTGGATCTGTTACTCCAGTAGGAATACTAAGCAAACTTACGGATAATTTTGAGTGCAGCATGGTTACATTCTCAATTTTCCTCTAATTTTCTAGCATTTCAATTGATTTAAGAAACTGAAATTTTGAGATATAATCTTGGTTAAGAGATATCAGCTGATAAAACATTTCTGGATATCTATGGGATGTTTCCAGATTAACATTAGAATCAGTGTAACAGGCAGATTCATCATCTGATCTATTGAAGGGTCCGAACAAGGGACATTATCTCTACTTTTGAGCATTCTCTCTGTCTCTGTCTCTGTCTGTCTGTCTGTCTGTCTCTGTATCTCTCTCTCTCTCTCTCTCTCTCTCTCTCACACACACACACACACACACACACACACACACACACACACAC
>CABHPP010129347.1:0-15763 GCA_902168425.1 Peromyscus attwateri
GAAACAGAAGGGCTAGAGAGATGGTTCAGCAGTTAAGAACACTGGTTGCTCTTCTAGAGGACTCGGGTTCAATTCCTAGCACCAACGAGGTAGCTCACAATCATCTGTAACTCCAGTTCTTCTGACCTCTGTATGCACCAAGCATATATGCAGTACACAGCTATACGTTTAGGCAAAACACCCATACACATGCTTTTTTTTTTAATTAAAAAAATAAAATGGAAAAGATTCTAGAAGATGCTGGCCAGCTTCTTCCAGGAGGAGGGAACAAAGTCTGAAATAAGGGCCAGGGCAGGACTTGAAAACTATTGTCACCGCCACCCTGTCAATCACAGAGAAGACAATTCAGGGCTACAGCGTGGCACTGCTCTCTCCAACCTACTCCACCAGGCAGAGGCTTCTGGGCAACTCAGGAGAACACTTCCAATCCTCCACACTACAAGGGGATGTATAGCAGTGTCTACAATCTCTGATGTTGGCCTGAGGTGGCCATGAAGGGTGGGAACCCTTCTGCTAAAGGACTCTGGTGTCTTCCAGGCTCACACTACTGAAACTGTGATAAGTATCTGGGAGTGCCTTAAACACAGCCTCTTTGGCTTTTCCTGAAACTGGCTCCTGGCATATTGCCGAGGTCTCCAGGGGATTGGTACAGCATCTACAGGATGGGAAGTAATGCTCCAGGGCACAGTTCTCAGTCTTGTGTGGTTGGGAATCCCTTGTCTGTTGAGAATCCAGGCCCCTTAAGTAATCAGGCCCTAAACAGAGAGGGCTCCAAGCAGGGTGGGAACACACTAGCTTCTCCGCTATTCAAGAGGTCATAGGTAACCCTGACCACTGTCACACTGTATAGACTGCACATTAAATCCCCTACTCCTATATCCAGAGAAAGAGAGAAAGCCTTCACATAGACTAAGTTACATGTGTCCCAGCCACCTGCCTTGGTCATCACATAACACAAGTCGCATGTTAAGTAAGCTTGCTTCCTTGCCATGTAAGACCTTCCCTCACTGTGGTGGTTTGAAAGAAAATGGCCTCCATAAGCTCTTAGGTACTATTAGGAGGTGTGACTTTGTTGGAGTAGGTATGGCCTTGTTGGAAGAAGTGTGTCACTGTGGGGACAGGCTTTGAGTTTTCCTATGTTCAAGCTACCACCTAGTGTCTCAGTCAACTTCCTGTTGTCTGCAAGATGTAGGACTCTCAGCTCCAGCTCCAGCACCACATCTGCCTGTATGCTGCCATGCTCCCTGCTATGATAACAGTGGATTGAACCTCTGAACTATAAGTGAGCCCCAATTAAATGCTTTCCTTTATAAGTGTTGCCATGCTCATGGTGTCTCTTCACAGCAATAGAAACCCAGACTAAGCCACTCACCTAGGAAAACTTGTCTGGCAATACTAAACCTTAAACCTGCTGTACTGTCTGAAGGATAATTGCACTCAGAGTCTCTCAGACCCTCCCTTGTCTCCTTTCCTAAAACACAATACTGGAGAAACCCAAGCTGGTTAAGACAGCATGGAGGCCAGCTACAAGACAGGCAGCTGCATGGTAGGGAGAGACCCTAGAGAAAGAGTGAGCCCCAAATGTTAGGGAAAGTGTCATTAAAAAGGAGGAGAAAAGGGAAAGTTACTCTTCTCTGAGTAGTTCGGAGAAGTGGACAGACTTACAAAGCTGTAGCCAGCAGCTATGTAACAGATTGCCCTAGGGGCAGGAATTCTGGGAAGGAAAAGTAATTATCTCATTCAATGGATAACTATTCTTCCTATCTCTTTAGCAAGGCTTAAGGTGGCTCCACCTTCCAGAAGGATGCATGCTCCTGTGGCCAGGTGATTGGCCAGCTCAGCTGGATGATGTTGATGATCTAATGATGTTCATATTGATGGTGATGCTGCTGCTGCTGCTGCTAACGATGGTGGTGATTTTGAGATAGGGCCTCACTCTGCAGTGGAAACTGGCCCGCAATTTGCTGTGCAGACCAGGCAGGCTTACTCTGCCTCTTGAGTGCTGGGATTAAACACAAATGCTGCCACCATCATCAACAGCTAGATTCGCTCTTTCTCTCTCTCTTTTTTTTCAAGACAAGGTCTCACTGTACAGCCTTGGCTGTCCTGGAACTCAGTCTGTAGACCAGTCTGGTATCAAACTTACAGAGATCCACCTGTCTCAGCCTCCCAAGTGCTGAGATTAAAGGTGTGCACCACCACTGCCCAGCTGCTAGACGATTTGCTCTTTTTTTAAATAACTTATTTTTATTTTATGTGCATTGGTGTTTGCCATGGGTGTCGATGTTTCACACATCCTTCCACCGAGGCAGATTCCATTATTCGAGGCAGATTCCATTATTCGGGCTAGGCGGCAACAACTTGCCGTTAATGGGCTTCATTGTTATCTTTATAACTCTGAGTGGCTGATTCCAGAGTCAGGTGTGGCTGAGATTTGCATTTCCAGTAAATTTGCCGTCCAATGACCAGAGCGTTTTCCCACAACCAAGACCCCAGTTGAGGTATAGTGTTGAAAAATATTCCTAAGCACCAAGTTAGGAATTGCTCAAAGGTCTCATAGCTGAACAGTCTGGAATGAGGAAGCTCCGGCTCTGGGAGGCAATTTAGCTAATGTTTCATAGATATCAAAGAAGTGAGACAGGATCACATCAGAGATGCTGCATTTCTTACCAGTGGCCTCTGCAGGCTGGCATGCTAAAGACTTGGTCACCATCCCAAGACCCATGGGGAAGAAAAATGTCCATCCAGTGGGCCTTTGAAGAACTGTTGGGATCTTACTCCTTCCTGTCCTGGGCTGTGGAAGCCCATCCATTCCTCTTGTTCATTGCTTCTCAGTCACCAGAAGGTGGACATGTCTCTGCCTGTGTTGTTGCCCCACCCCAAGCCCAAAGCAACGGGGCAAGCCAGCAAGGGCTGAAGTGTCTGAACATACAGAATTCCAGCCACAACTTAAATACAGTTCAAGTGTTTTTAGTTTCATGATATTTTTCTTGGTGCCAAGATGTAACCAGGGCAAGAGCCATGCCACTAAACCATGCTCCCACCACGGTCCACTTGTACTAGCTGTGGGGCTTGTGGAGGTGGCCTGTGGTCCTGTGAAAGCTGGTAGTGAGCAGGTAAGGCTGTTCAGTACTGAGCTGTGGCCCTTCCCATGCTGGTAAAGTTATGCTGTTTAGAAATAGGCCCTGTAGGTTGAACATGACTTCTCTGACCTTGCTTGCCCCTTTTTGCCCTGAAACCAGTCTCTTATAGTTCAGGCTATCCTTAGACTTACTATGTAGCTGAAGCTAACCTTGAAATTCTGATCCTCCTGGTGCTGGGATTATAGTCATACACCACACCTGGTTTATAGTTGTATACCACCACTCCTGAATTATTGCTGTATACCACCACACCTGGATTATAGTCATATACCACCACACCTGGATTATAGTCATATACCACTGTAGCATGAATCTTAAAAGTTCTTATTAATAAAATCAAACCTGAGACCAGTTATTAGGGTGAACACTGGAAGGTCAGAGAAATAAAACAAGCCACAGCTATCTCACCTCGCTGGATCCTCAGCTGGTCTTGCTTCCTCAGACTGGAAGCCTCTGTGTCCTCATATCCGAACGACTCTCAGCTGAACTGCTGCTAGAAGCCTGAATGCTTAACCAGCCCAAATGCTTCTCCAGGCCAAATGCCTACCCAGGCCAAATGCCTCTCCAGGGCAAATGCCTCTAGTTTCTGGTCCTCACGCCTTATATACCTTTCTGCTTTCTACCACCACTCCCTGGGATTAAAGGCTTGCTTTCTGGGATTAAAGGCGTGGGTCACCATGCTTGGGTGTATCCTTGAACACATGGATTTCTGCCTCTGGAATGCTAGGATTAAAGGCGTGTGCTACCACTGCCTATCCTCATATTTAATATTGTGGCTGTCCTGTTCTCTGACCCCAGATAAGTTTATTAGCGTACACAATATTTTGGGGAACACAATACCACCACATACCACCACACCTGGATTATAGTCATATACTACACCTGGATTATAGTCATATACCACCACACCTGGATTATAGTCATATACTACACCTGGATTATAGTCATATACCACCATTCCTGAATTATTGCTGTATACCACCACACCTGGATTATAGTCATATACCACCACACCTGGACCACACCTGAATTATTGCTGTATCACCACACCTGGATTATGCTTGAAGATTGAAGTGCATGCCAGGCAAGCACTCTAATGACTGAGTGAGAGCTACATACCCAGCCCTTAATGGTTACTCCTCAGTTTGCCTTTAAAAACAGGTTAAAAAATAAAGGAAAGAAAGGAAAAGAAAGAAAAAAAGAAGGCTTTAAAAAACACACAAAAACTAAAGGGATTCTACCCTTTCTTCAAAGGTCCAAACACTTTGATTTTCTTACTAGCTGCTTCTGAGTCAATGGCCTTCTTGCTTACAGAGTTCCAGACCTGGTCCCCACCTCAGGGCCTGCCTGGTTCAGCTTTCACAGGCAGACAGGCATCAGCTGGCGTTGGGGGCAATAGTTGTTGATGAAAAAAAAAAAAAAAAAAACAAACCAATCATTGTATGCCTCAGGCTACGTCTGTGAAAACATTCTTCTCTGCGTCTGCCCTCAGATCCTTTCAAAGCTCAAGTTGAGACTAGAGGTTCCCTAGCTGGCTGGAATAACGCCCCACGGCTGCGGGTGTGGGAGGGGGCGTGGCTTGTCACCCAGCAGCTTTTGAACAGGTGTCAAAAAGAGGCCATTTTAAAATAGACGCTCCAGTTGCCTCAGAGAGTTCAGTGCACAGGTCGGAAGCGTCCAGAGGACCCTGAGAAGAAGACAAGAAGCCGCTTCTCCAGGCCCGAGCATCCGCCTGCTCGCCCGCTCGCCTGCCCGGGGGAGCTCTTCCTAGAGCCGCGGGGATCACGTTACTAAACCATCCTCTGCTTCTTCCTTAGCTGGGTTTTTCCTTTGTAGAATTTGCTGCTCTCAAAGTCTAGTGCTGCACCGATCTCCCGTCTCTACCAGTGTGGGGGTGGGGCGGGGTGTCTGTGCCTGAGATCACATGTCAGAACCGGGAAGTATTTTTAGAAATGAGGGGAAAAGAATAAAAGAAAGAAAGCCTCTCTTGGGTGAATGGTGTGGGTCTTGCGCTCCTGGGTGAATGGTGTCGCTCTTGGGGAAAGTGGCTCATCAGAGTAAATGCCATTTTCTCTGATGCTCTAAGTGTCCTCCCGCCTCAGACGAGCAGGTTATTAAGGTAATGTTACCCTTTATTGCTGAGAAGCAGTGTAAATAGACACCCAGACTACAGAGATTATCTGCTTTCAAGCTGCAGGAATGAGACACTTTTCCTTACAATTTCCTTTTCCACCAAATAGCACCGCTTATTTACTGAGGGGCGCAGACGCCGGCTCCTAATGACCACACCCATCTGCTCAGACAGCAAAAAGGCAAAGTGCTGCTATTGTTAGTATGGACAGCTCTGGAGAGGTTCCTGCCTCCTGTGTTCTGTGCGCCCTGACGGCCCCCACAGGGGTCAGGAGAACCCACTGAGGGGATGCTCTTCACTGTCCCTCTAAGGAGGGACACTTCCGGAAACCACTGGAACCTCTACTAAGGTCCAAAGAAGAAGTCCAGCCAGCTATCCATGGAGAGCTGAGGGGGAAGGCATAGCCCTAATATGAGGAAACTCACACATGAATATACACACAGGCATATACATATGCATGCATATATACAGACATGCATACATATACACAGCTGAATATTTGCATATACACACATGTGTGTATACAAATGTATACACAGGCACATGTCCATACATGAACATACATATATGCATATACAGACATGTGCGTATATGCCACACATGCATGTTCATATATGCGTATACACGTACACATATGCACACACATGCATTTATACATGCATGCATATACACACATCACACATTTTCATCAGATATGTATTAACATGTACTCATATACATTCATTAAAAACAGGAGCTTGGCATTTGATACACAACATAAGACTAGGAGACAGGGCATACATAATATTTGTTAACTAACTATGGAGTTAATTCTGGGTAAAGAGGTTTTTTGTTTTTTTTTTTAAAGATTTTTATTTAATTTTATTTTATGTGCGAGTGTTTTGCCTACATGCATACCTGTGCACGCAACTCCCAAAGAAGCCAGAAGAGGGCGTCAGATCCCTTAGATCCGGAGTTATAGTTGATTGTCATCTGCTGTGTAGGTGCTGGAAACCAACCCCAGGTCTTTTTGAAGAGCAGCAAGTGATTTTTAACCGCTGGGTTATCCTCCTGATTCAAAAGGTCTTATAAAAAACCAGGACAAGATCTCAACATATAGCTCAGGCTGGCCCTGAACTCACGATCCTCCTGCTTCAACTTCTCAAGGGCTGCGATTGTAGGTCTTCGTCACCGTGCCTGGGTAAAGCAGTCTTAGATCCCTCTCTCTGTGTGGGCACACCAGGGATCTGCTGCCCCTTCCAGACAGGGATCCTTCCCCCAGAAGCATAAGCACTTTCCCCAGCCACTGTAACAGCACAAACAAGTTGGATGTAACTTCCAAATCACTTTTCCATTGTAAGTTCTGTTTATTGAATAAAATAGCAATTCACCACGTTTGCAAATCTTACCACTGCCGGATGCCAGTGCTGGCAGAGGTTCACGTGTTTACTGTACAGCGCACCCAGCGAGACTGACTCTCGGCAGAGTGGCAGCATGCGATTCCAAACAGCTGCAAGCAGTAAGCTGAAAGCGAGCTCGGTTAATCTTCCAGGGGTTACGTGACATGGCAGAAACTGGTTCCAGACATCAGAGGTCCTTGCTTTCACTGTCAGGACCTGGCTCAGCTTCTGGATGCTTGCTGTTCAGACTGACAGAACTCAAGAGTGAGGCCATTGCGATTTTGCATGTTTACAACTGGCATGATGACCATGGACCTGAACTTGTTTTTCGTGAGAAAACTCTCCTCAATGTTTTTTGGGCCTGGTCCCCAGGCTCTGTGAAGAACACAGAAGCAAAGCCTCGGAGGTAAACGGCTGATGCCACTTCCTCAAATGTTTAGAAAGGACTCAAGAGTTCTTCAGAGCGCTTATTGTCTAGCTGAGCTGAGCATAGAGCTAAGCTTGTCTGCACGCAGTCAGAGATTCATGAATTGGAGGCTTTGGTGGTGCTGTGCCGAGAAGTACAAGCACACTTTTTCTGTGAATGGCCCCACCCAGATGGCCATCCTAAACTCCGGAAATCCTTTTTCTTTGTTTTGAGGTAGGGTCTCGTGACGTAGCCCAGGCTAGCTTCAAACTCACAACCTCCCCACCATAGTGTCCCTGAGTGTTGGAATTACAGGCACGAGCTACCATGTTCAACTCTAAAGTCAGGATTTTTCTAGACTTATCATCGTCTGCGGATGTGTGATCACACAGGGTCCTACTCCACCCCATGCCCTTTAGAATGAGCCATGAAGGCCTGGAACCCTTTACTGCTAGCCTTTGAGAAACGCTGTGAGCACAGCTCTCAGCTGGCTGCCAGGCGCAGGGGTAGCCAGGCCGTCTGCTCAGGCCCTTCTGCCCCGTCTTTGGCACCAAGGTGGGCCTTGCCTGGGTTCCAGCCACCCGGCTGGCTGCTGCCAGTTCAGCTTCCCAGGACTTGGGCCCTGATCCCAGTCTCACGCCTCACAAGGGGCTGGCTGGTTTCTGTGAGCAGTTCAGTCTACCCCTAACAGCGGGCACCGAGACTGCCAGGACCTCATGAAACCCAATTCCCACTTGGCCTCTTCTGATCAGCCCCTTCTGGACAGCTCTGCCGGCTTGGAAATGGATGGTGTATCCCTTGGACTTGTCTGTTGTTGCTTGGGGAAGAGCTGTGTCTGGTCCAGATGATCTGCTTCATAGTAGCCCCTCCTCCTCCAGCCTCTAGAGCAACTGGCTCTCATCTGGAATTCTGGTAATGCTAGCCCCCTTTTGGAATAGTTGCTAACGGCCTTGACCCACACTAAACAAAACAAAGAAATCTTATCGAGCCACCGATTGGTCCATCCCGCATGGATCCATTAATAATCGGAAAAAAAAAAAAAAAGAAATCTTATCAAGTGAGGAAGCTTTCAGAGAACTTTATCTGTCTTTCAAAAATCTTCAAAGTAAAAAGTTCCTGAGAACATTCTAGAAGATCACTTCCCCCTGCTCCATGACTCCCAGCAGCTTAGCTCAAGTCACAGAGGATTTGAGAGATTTACCACAAGGCCTTTTTCAAAGGTGTCGATCTGGGTAGCTTTGAGGCCTGCAAAAGAATGCTCTGCGAGGAGCAGGCCGGCCTGGTTAGATGCAGTCACACAAATGGTGAATCACTCACTACAGAGACAGGCCTTCTCAGTTATGCTTCAGGCTGTACTGCTTTCTTGAGTCCTTCTGCCTAGAGGAAAGTACTTGTAACTCTGCATGTTGTGAGGTGTCAGGCTAGTGACATTCAACTGTTAATGGCCTTCAGATGGCCGTTACTTATGAACAGAATTTCATCTTTCAAACCTCCTTTTCTTTGGATCACTAAAAACTTCTACTCATCAAAATCTTGCAGAAACATAACTTATGAGCTGGCCATTGTTTTCTTGCTATACAAAATTAGCCGGTGGCTGTTAAACAGATCCACACCACCAGCAATAACTTTGAAATACATGGTCTTCCACTATTTTATTTGTTTCCCACAGATAGAATCAATATAGACATTCTACGTCAAGATTTGTGTTTGTTCATTTCCAGTGCATGCAAAAGAAATAACACAGCCCTCCTGACAGACACTTCACTGTTTTAATGCTGCTTTCAGAGCATTTTGGAGTTAAATCACTTATTGGTATTATCATCAAAAAAGTTATTATAGCTTCAAATTCTCTCCTAGTTGGATTAAATGTACAAATAAATATCTGATTCACTGAAAATTTGTGAACAAGTGCCTAGGCTTAGTCAAAGGAGCTCTAAAATGGAGCGACGGAGGACTTTCTCTCAAGCTATGAGGACCTTTCGTCACTGCAGAGATCTCACTGCAGGGAGGGAGAAGAGTCAGCGGCTGTGGGGCTGAGCCGGTCTCTTGGGGGTGTCCTCAGAACCCGTAGACTATACAGCACGATTTGAAAACTGAAGCATTGTAGGTGGTGTGTGATTCCAACCCTGAGGACACACACTGAACTTCTTGAAGCTGTAGTGTGGAGCCCCAACCTGTGTGGGCCATGGACTCGGGGATGTTCTTGGGCTCAGAGGGGATCATGTTCACTAAAACTTACATTTTATTTATTGTGTGTGTGTATGTGTGTGTGTGTGTGTGTGTGTGTGTGTGTGTGTGTGCGCGCGCGCGTACATTTTATTTATTGTGTGCATGTGTACATGTGCACAAATGTAGAGGCCAGAGGACAGCTTGCAGAGTCAGCCCTCGATCTTGACCATGTAGATCCCAAGGACTGAACTGGTTACAGGCTCTTTCCCTGTCTAAGACATCTCATTGGCCCCAGAGGAGTCTTCTTAACCTTAATAACCAATGATTTACTGGTTCTTCTTGCCACATGCTGGACTAGGGCTGTCCATCTCTTTCAACAATGCTCCAGCCAGTCTCTGTAGGGTAGTTCTCACTCCCTTGTGCACAGTGACCTTGTTCTTACAGCCCACACGCAGCTTCCCCTAAGTTCTCCTCTGGCCTGATTTCATCCAATGTCCTCTGTCCACAAGATCTTGGAGGTCATCTCTCCATTGTCCCATCTTCAGATTGCTACAGGGGAGTGCTAACATTCAAGCCAGCAAGCCCAGGTCATGATATAAAAATTGAGGTTGAAACTTGCCCATTCTTGTCCATTCAGAAGGGTGGGTACACTCACTGACATGTTCAAACTTCAGTTTGGGCTCCATATGGCATTCACTAGTTGGCATTGTTTTATCTGTATTTGATACAAGCTGTTGAAGTTTTCTTAGGACATTGCCGCCCCCCCCCATATGCCCCAGAGCTGCCAATGTCCAGTGTCTTCTTCTCCACCTTACTTTTTGCAGCAGAGTCTCTCATGGAACCTGGAACTCAATGCCCCAGCGACCCTCCTGTCTCTGCCCCCCTCCCCCCAGTTCTGGATTACAGACATATACCCCTACACACAGGGGCAGCAAGCACTTCACTGAGCCATCCCCCTAGCCCACCCCTGGCTTCTTTAAGCCACACTTGAGTGGGTGCCCTTAGTTCTGATGGGGAGACCTGCTCGGGGCATGAAGTAGTTTCAGCAAATGTGTCAATCTCTTTGACTGCTGGGATGGATGTGTTGCCAAAAGGCCAGCTACAGTCTTGACTAGGTTTTTTTGAAAACTATGAAGAAATACACACACACACACACACACACACACACACACACACAACTAAAGCCGTTTCCTGGCTCTTCCAGCTACTCTGACTAGTCTTGAGTGTTATTTAAAATTTATTATTCCTTCATTTGGGGAACAAATTAAAGTTGTGTGTTTATTTCTGTAGCATTGACAAACAGAGAAAGCCTCCTGAAAGGAGGATGGCTCTGTTTCCTGTTGTGGACATTTGCCAACAAGCACACAAGAAAGAAAATGTTCTTAAAAGCATGGCAGTGTGTGAGAGGTTTGCCCAGACTGTTACTTTAAATTCCATTTCTCTTTTAAATTCACTCAAATTATGATACATAGTACCCTGTAAAGTCACTTAGATAAAGGGTGTTCACACAGACACAGCCTCTCCTGTTACAGATAGAACACAATTCCAATAAAAGCCTGTCACAAACACTCTGCTCCAAGGGTGGGAAACCTTGTTCTGTTCCCACCCAGTGTCCTTTTGGGTCTTTGTGGGGACAGCTGTAGTGCATCTGAGAGGGCTTTCCTGAGGATGTCCTAGGGGTAGCTTCAGTTAGGGGCTGAGTCCAACATTCTCACTTCTTGTGAGAGGACTGTCATTGAGCAAATGTCTTTCAGCAGTCCTGGTCTCCCACAACTCTGATGAACTCTCCCCTCCCAGGTGAGGGAACACGGCCAGAGAACCAGAACTGAGACACGCATGTTTATGCGTTTCCTGTAGTGACATAACACAGGGTGACATGCTCAGGAACGTAGAGTTCTGAAGGCAAGAAGCCCGAAGTCAGAGGGGAAGTCCACCCCCCACCCCAGTTCACGGCCTGTAGATGAACACCCAATCTTTGTCTCCATGGAGAACCTGTTTCTCTGGCTCCTCCCTGCCCCTCCTCTTCCTTCCCCCTCCTCTCTCCTATTCTTCTCTTGATGTTGAATTCAGATCCCACCATAATCAAGAATGATTCAATCTTGACATCCCTAACAATCACACCTACACCGACTCTTGCAAACCAGTTCCATCACCTTGTTTCCTGTGTGGTGATTAGCACCAGGTAACCAGCACAGGTCAGGGGAAACCTAGAAAACCCAAATAAAGAAGGCAAGAAACACTTTGGTAACAAAGTAGGAACAGATGAAACCGACACTATTACAGTCCAGGCTTGTGTCTGTAGAGGCTGCAGGATGTTGGGCTAGAGCCTCTCCTTTGCAGAGATGCTGGCCCCCCTTTCAGCTGCGATGGCCTTCTCCTTGCTGGGTCTCCAGTGTGCACAGGAGCATGCCAGAGAGGGCACAGGGCATCCACCTTCTTGCAGATCAAACTAGACATCTTTCTAGCCCCAGCTGTGATTTCCACACTTGAGTTTAGAATGTATCCTTCTTGCTGTGGGAAGTCTGAAAGTCAGCTTATTGTGTCATGTTTGGCTTGGCTGGAGAAACGGAGAAAGTTGGCAATGCTCAGGAAAGCCATACCTTTTGTTTCTGAGCGTTTCGACAGTCTTCTTGGTGTTCTGGATTTGGGACACTTTTCCTTTGTATTTCCCAATGTTGTATTTAAGCCTTCGGTTTTCAATGTGTCCACTGGGCTCTCTGTCCCAGGAGCAGCCCACACCGTAGACCAAGGAGAAGAAGAAGATGATGGGTGGAGACGAAAGGCTTTGAAAATTCCACCCCAGCCCCACTCCAGGAAACCTGTTCGGCGTCTAATTGTGGTGGATAAAGCCAATCTTATTACCCCACACTTTCTACATGTGAGGGCTGGGCAAAGGAAGAGCGTTGCCGTGGAAACACAGATCGGGTTCCCAATGGAAAAGTTGTACACATTTTTCTCTGTGAATATCAATTTATCTAAAATGCCAGTTCTGCGAGAGTGCTGGGGGCTTGTCACTGTGGCTCACAGCTGTGTCCTCAGCCCCTCGCCCAGGTGTGGCCTGATGAGGCACTCATTACGTTTCTGATGATGAATGGAAATGAAGATGAGTCAGCTTCTTAGAGGCGCTCCGATTTCTAGCAGCATCCTCGTTTCTGATTCATCCCCAGTAGCCAGAGATGGGAGCAGACCAGCACTTCCGTTTCTTTGCTAATCACTACCTAATGAGCTAAAATAACGAACACCACCAAGGGGATCCTGCCCCTGTGGCTCTGTGCTCCTTCCAGCCTCTGGCTTAGAAGGACCCATGGACGCTAGCTTGACCTGCTTGGTAAATTCAGGCATTTTGGCATCATTTTTCCTTTATTTTTTTGTAGTGTATATTAATTGTATAAAATAATAGGTTTATTATGACGTTTTCAGTTTTGTATATGTCCTCGTTTTCCCTACTGGAGAGCTTCCCCACAAGCGCGTACACACACACACACACACACACACACACACACAAAACACACACACACACACACACACACACAGATACACAGACACACAGATACACAGGCTCAGACACACAGATACACAGAGACACAGAGACAGACACACAGACACACAGAGACACAGACAGACAGACAGGCAGACAGACACACACACACACACACACCCTGCCTAAGAAAGCTTGGTCTGTGCCACCCGCTCAGCACCTACAGAAACAAACAAGGTCTCGGGTAGCCACCTAGTGGTGTTTCTTCATCTTTGCAGGACCTTCCCCTCCTAAGGGGAGGGAATGGCAAGCACACCACTTCCTCAGGCAGGGAAAAGGAGGGTGAGCTTAGGGTGTGGTCAGGTCTGACTGAGGTCTTCCTAGAAGTCTGTGCCAAAGGCTTCTCAGAGTAAGAATGAATGACCCAGAATCACCAGAAGGAAGTGATGTCACAGCTTCCTTTTCAGAGTTGCCCTTGACATCAAGGGGATCTGGTGGGGTAGGAGAGCAGGAGTAAGTTTTCCAGGAAAAGTCAGGATTTGGGAGATTTATTTGAGAAACCTCCTTTGCTTCAGTTCTGATCTCTTCACCCAAGTCCCTGTGTAGAACAATGAGAGCACCTTACAGGAAGGCTGTGAGGAAGACGAAGGCAGGAGTCTGTTAGAACTGGCTGCAGTGGCCTGGACCAGGCACCCCGCAGGCTCATAGGACCCTCAGAGCATCCGAAGAGGGACTAGGCATATACTCTAAACTGACTACCCCTGGGTGTAGTTTTAAGACGATAATGAGACATTCAAGACAGAAGTTATGTGTAGACCTCCATGTAACAGAGCATGCATGTGTGTGAAAGATCAGCTGTGCCATGAGTTGGAAAGCCTACACCCCATATACAACGTCATGAATTGAGCGACTGAGATATTTTTCTGTATTCTATCCTGTTTTCCTTCCTTAGAAGTGTACTATCTTCTAATACACTCTCTCTGCTTCTACTCCTACCCACCTGTCTCTATCCCACCTCACCTCCTGTTCCAAGCCCCCAGCACCTGGAGCCCCCCTAGAGGAGCCCTTCTAGGGGGATCCTGACTTCTGCTGATACCCTGTGAGCATGAACTGGGATGACTGTGTTACTGGGGAAGTTAGAGTTCCCTTTCTGGTTCTTACTCTGGCTAATAAAATAATTTTAAAACAGGTTTATAAGGAAACTTAAGGATAATTTTTTATTAGAGTTTGATAGAAAAATAATAGGACAAGTGTGGTGGTTTGAATGAAAATGCCCCCATAGACTCACAGGGAGTGGCACTATTAGGAGGGGTGGCCTTGTTGGAGGAAGTGTGTCACTGTGGGGGCGGGCTTTGAGGTCTCCTACATTCAAGATACACCCAGTGTGTCACAGAGTTCACTTCTGCTGCCTGCAGATCCAGATGTAACTCTCAGCTACCTCTCCAGCACCATGTCTGCCTGCATGCCACCATGCTTCCTGCCATGAGGATAATGGACTAAACCTCTGAACTGTAAGCCAGCCCCAATTAAATGTTTTCCTTTATAAGAGTTGCCGTGAAGCCAGGCGGTGGCGGTGGCGCATGCCTTTAATCCCAGCACTCACGAGACAGAGGCAGGCGGATTTCTGTGAGTTCGAGGCCAGCCTGGTCTACAGAGCAAGATCCAGGACAGGCACCAAAACTACACAGAGAAACCCTGTCTCAAAAAACAAAACAAAACAAAACAAAACAAAAAAACAAGCCTTGCCATGGTCATGGTGTCTCTTCACAGCAATAAAACCCTAGCTAAGGCCGGGCGGTGGTGGCGCACGCCTTTAATCCCAGCACTCGGGAGGCAGAGCCAGGCGGATCTCTGTGAGTTCGAGGCCAGCCTGGGCTACCAAGTGAGTTCCAGGAAAGGCGCAAAGCTACACAGAGAAACCCTGTCTCGGAAAACCAAAAAAAAAAAAAAACCCTAGCTAAGACAATAGCAAGCTGCAAACCTTGGCAGCTTCCCGGAGGAGGAAGATGGAGAAGAAGAAAGGAAGCCGCATGGTGGAAGCAGGGAGGGTAGTTTCCAAGAGTGAGGAGTCCCAGCCCACCAGGGAAGAGACAGAAAGAAGGAGAGGCTGTCTCTTCTGAGTTAGGGTCCACAGAGCTGCCCAGTGGGAGCCACACAAGTGACTGCACCCGGGGTGGGGCTCTGGGAAGGAAAAGCACGTCATTTCGTTAAAGCGATGACATTCCTTCCACCTCAGTGTGTGGCTTTAAATGCGTTAGCCGTCCTCAGAGGTAGTCTTTGACCAGGTGATCCACAGGCCTGGGTGAGTGAACCCTTTTAAAGAATTATGACATGTATGTATTTATTTCGTATGTGTGGAAGCCTATGCTTGCACAAGTGCTACAGCGTGCAAACAGAGGTCAGAGGACAGCTTGTGCGTCTGGCTCTTTCCTCCTGCCACGTATGTTCAGGGTTGAACTCCGGTTGTCAGTCCTGGTGGCAAGGCCCTTAGACTGCTGGCCAACTCTCCCTCCCCGAATTGAGCCCTAAGGGAGGAGATAATGGTTTATGATGTTGTAACCTTATGGACAGATCAGAATGCATTGCTGCTAACCTCCACCAGAGGTAGTTTCTGTCCTTCTCACTGTTGGGAAACAGCTTGTCCTTAATGGGCCTGAACAGAGCCGAGTATCCACCCTCGATATTCTCCCAGACTACTGCAGTGCTCCCCCTCAAGGGTCTCAGTGTACTTAGGAGATAGGCTGGAGTTGGGGAATAGCATATCCCATGGAAACCTAGAGATCCAATGCCGATCACCTGAGGGATCAGTCTGTTTTTCAGCTTTCTACGGCTCCATGTTGGAACGCCAAAATGTTGTTGGTTGTTTTTGCTCTTTTGGGAGGCCCACCACCCAACTCCCAAATAAATCACACATGGAGGCTTATTCTTAATTATAGATGCCTGGCGTTAGCTTGGCTTGTTTCTTTCTTTCTTTAAATTTATTTTATTAAATTTTCTATTCATTTTACATACCAACCACAGATCCCCCTCTCCTCCCTCCTCCCACCCCCTAGCCTT
>CABHPP010129348.1:12870-29553 GCA_902168425.1 Peromyscus attwateri
AAGAAAGAAAGAAAAAGAAAGAAAAGAAGGAGGGAGAGAGGGAAAGGAAACCAATAAGGTATTTTAATTAGGTGGATAGAGAGGTGGGAAGAGTGGGCAAAGGGGAAATATATCTAATATATTGTATGAAAAAAATTTTAAATAAAGTTTTAGAAAGAATGTCATTTTATGAGTGTACCTGGTATCAATTTGATAAGAAACACAGTCATTAAAAAAAAAAAAAAAAAAAAAAAAAACTAGTTAAAGTTTGGGAGAATGATGAAAAAAAACCGTAAGTATCTGTGTATAGATCGTTGTATGGATATAAGGTTTCAGAGCAGTATCTAGGAATTTGATTGCTGATAATTTAATATTTCCAACGAACTGTTTTCCAAAATGTTAGCCCTGCAGTTCTGCATTCACAGTAGCAACTATTGGATTTCTGTGGCTTCGAACCCTCACAGCCGACATTTTTTTTTATTAATTTTTGCCATACTACTAGGCACATTATTCTTATATGCTTTCCTTCTTATATTAATTGGCGATTTCTTAGTGATAAGTGATGTCTGGCTTGTTTGCCTCCTCTACATTTTATTTGTTATGTCTTTTATGGTAGAGTGTTCAAAGTACTTGTCATATTACTGCCTTTAAGGATTTTTTTTTCTTCTGTCTATGAGGTCTCAACCCTGCACAAAGAACTGTAGGCAACTGAGGAAAGCTGGGAAAGGGCAAGGTGCTCCTCCCCAGGAAAAGACACTGAAAACATACATACAGTTGGCATTATACAGACTGAACATGATATATATATATATATATATATATATATATATATAAAATATTGTGCATGCATGTACATATATGAATGCAGTAACATGAATTTAAGGAGAGTGAGGAGCAGTATATGAGAGGGTTTGGAGGGAGGAAAGGGAAGGGAGAAATGAAATTAAATCACAATTTCAAAAATAAAATTAAAAAAAGAAAAAAAAATCTACTTAAAAGATAGGATAGGCTAGCATGCTGAAACCCCAGTTGTCAATCAACTCCAGCTAGCCTTGTAGTGTTGTGTTTTGATGTTTCTCCTTGTGTGTTTATTTGCATGCCATATTAAAAGAACAATGCTTTTGTTCATATGTAAACATTCTTAATTTCAGCTCAAGAGAGTACAGCAGCAATTACTACTGTGTTGTTCTGAGCGAAGCTGTTAGTCATTCCATCCTCTGGGCAGAGATGGTGGATATAAGTTTGGAGAAATCAGAACAGGAAAGAGCAGAAAGGGTTTAGCAGTGTGAACATGCCATCTTCCACTTACTACAGGACATTTGCCAAAGGAAGATAAGCAAGCTCACCAGAATTTCAGCACCTTCTAGGTGTGAGGGATTGTCACCTTTATTACTAATATGCAAATCTTCCTCTTTCACCCCGTGAACTCTTGCCAAGGCTGAGCCCTACAAGGCGGTGACTGGGAGCCACTCTCCTGCTCTCCTGAGACAATCCCACTCTGTGTGGCTAGGTATTTGGCACAGTTCCAGATTCAGGAATACTGAGGGCTCTGAAAAAGTAATATTTTAATCACTGCCCTCTTAAACATATGCTTAAATTGCATTTTTCGACTAAAGAGTGGTGTCAACTGTAGTTCCTATCTCACTCACAAAGGAAAAGTTCTCAGGCCAAGTTGGCAGCTTTGAGCAATCGGGTTGATCTGGAACCCTCTCAGCCCTCCACCTCCACAGCATACTTCACGTGCAAATCCCGGTGCCAAACTTTCACTGAGCAGTTGAACTGCTACCAACTGACTCTCTCACCTGCTGCTGTCACTGACATAGGACTGCCACGCTAATGAAAGCTACCCCAGAAAACACGGTATCAAGCCATATAGATTGCAATGTGGCTGCACAGGTCCCTCAGTTGCTTCAGTTAAGGGAAAGGCATAATTTCCACCCTCCACAAGCTTTGGGACCACTGGGTGGATGTTTTAAACTGGGGCTTTAGCTCGGAACAGCTTATTGGGATAATCCATATACTGAGTGACTACACACTCACTTTACTGAGATGATCCCAATGTATAATTATGATCAAAGTACAGTTATCACCAGTGCCCATTCCCACTGTGTTGTACCTATCTAGATTAACTGTATGGTCACCCTGTCACAACCTAGAGTGATCTGGAAAGAAGAAATCTCAACTGAGAAAATACCTGCATCAGACTGGCCTGTAGGCATATCTGTGGGGCATGTTCTTGACTGACGACGAATGTGGGAGACCTCAGTTCACTGTGGGCTGTGCAACCCCTGACCATGTTGTCCTGAGTGGTATAAGACAGTAGTCTGAGCAAGCTATGGGGAACAAGCCAGTAAGCAGTGTTCCTCCATGACCTCTGCTCCAGTTCCTGCCCTGAGTTCCAGCCCTGACTTCCCTCGTTAGTAGACTGATCTGGGTTGTCTAAGCCAAATAAATCCTTCCCTCTCTAAGTTGCTTTTTCTCATGATGTTTATCAGAGGAATAGAAAAAGACTAAGACATCCTGGTTGTACCCATAAAAGATCAGAACTCCAAGATGAGGCATATTTTGAACCAAACATCTATGCTGGTAGCACTCAGATCTCACTTTACTCCCACCCTGTGCTCACCAGAAATTCTATTACTAGAGCTCCCAGTAACCAATTGTGTCTCCAGCCTTTATCACAGCATCTGACACAGTATGGTAACTTCAAAAGTCTGTAATGAAAATGTAATGCCGCATGGTGGATTGCTCATTCATGCAATCTACAGATACTTACTGTCTCCCTAGCATTTACAGGCCCTGTGCTGTAGAGTCACAGGGATCTACAAGGAAGCAGGTGGAATCACCAGGTTCTGGGAGGTAATAGTCTGAAGAAAAGACTGATTGAACGCACAGTTCCACTAAAAATCAGCCATATGAACTCGTGTTCTACAGCCTTACACAGAAGAGCAAAGTAGATCGGCCTGGGGCAGTCTGGGGAGGGTTCCTTAGAAAAGCGACGGTCCCCTAAAGCGGGAAAATGAAGTGGGGCGTAGTTCTCTATGAGCATAGGCACACCAGAAGACCTAAGTATCTTCTTCATGGTTGCAGTATGGGTGGAAGGGGTGAGTGAGAAGGCTAACCATGGGAATCCTAAGTGGCCACATCCACTCTGTCCAGAAAACAGACTTTCTCTTGGGCTGATAGAAAACACCAGCCGGGTTTTATAGGGAGCGGGGACTTCATCAGATTTGATTGCAGGGTATTTCTGTGGTATTGTATTACAACTACAGGAAGTACGTTTTGCTGGTACACAGAGAGGAGTACATCACTCTGGGGTTTTATTTGAATGTGTAAACTCCCCCACAAAGAACTCTTTCCCTGATAAAGCCAATCATGACTCAACAGTGAGACACTCTGGGCTTAGTTATGAGTTCCGGGACTTAATTTCTGGTGCCCTTGGCCAAACCACACCAGGCTGACTTGCGCCTCAATTTCCTTGTCTGTAAAATTATGGACTGCTTTATCCGCTTTCACCCAGGCTAGTGTAAGGAGCCACTAATGAAAAGCAGACAACGTTGAAAAGTATTACTGAAATACTTAATAAGTCCAAGAGCCAAGAAAGATGAAATGTGTGTGTGTGTATGTGTGTGTGTGTGTGTGTGTCAAGTGTTCAAGTGTGGAACAGAAGGTTTCAGCTGTAAGATTTACTGATTGGGAGGCTCTTTTTCACTGGGGCTGTCAGTACCAGCTGAAATCTGAGGCTGAGATGCAGCCTTGCTCACCAATTAAGAGCAGATGATGCTCTAAAATCATCTCTGCTCCCCAGTGTGTCCCTGAACCTACATATGGGCTCACATTTACAAGAAGCCTCTCCTGAGTCTGCTGAGTCCACGACTTGTGAAACCACATTCAAAAAACATGTTCTGAGGGGGAACAAAAGAATGTCCTAATTTAGAAGAATCATATATATATATATATATATATATATATATATATATATATATATATATGATAGAGATTGCTGAGCCTCCATTTCCCTCTTTAGATATAGCAAAAGGCCAGACATTTTGCTTTAAAGGGTGTATCCATTGTAACATCTACCATTTATGGGGAGTAGCTATGCACAAGGCACTTTTTAGTGCAGTTTGGAACCAGTCTCATTAAGTCCTCATGACAGAGTGCTTTAATTCTCCTTACTATGTCATTCTCCCTTCTAAGCCAAGTGTTTCAATACTGAATCTGGGGAGGGTAAGTCCCACCCACATAGTAGAGATTGAATCGCAATCCAAGCCAGCAGAAAGCTAGATGTATTCTCCTAAGTCTTGGTACTGATCAGCTAAAAGCTCCCAAGGGCCTCTTCCACCTCTGTCTTCTTGCTGAGAATGCTCCCCTCTTCCAGGATCATCGCTCTTCTTGTCTCTGGAATGTGGAGTTGCTGTTTCCGAAATGTGAGTCAGTTAAGATAGGAAGGTTCACTTCTTTTAGCAAGTACATATCAGTGACACTATTTTTAAAAAGGACATGGTGACAACATGCACATCACACAAAATCTCTTCTCTATGTCAGACCAGTATGACCCTGGGAGGGAAGGATTAGTCTGTCCACTGTGCACATTGCCACCAGATAATCTGCCTGTATTTGGTTATTTCCGTCCAGCTCATTTATCCTAGTTTAAAAAAAATTAGAAACTTTTCTGAGAAATGGATCCAACAGCAGAGAACAGAAATATCGTTTATATACTTATATAAGCATTTGGCACCTGGATCAGTCAATCCCATCCTCTCTCTCTCTCCCTCATTCCCTCCCTCCCTCCATTTCACATACTCAAAATGCTTGATTGTAAAAGTTGAATCAATTAGTACTTTTGTTATATTAACAGTATCCTGAGCATTAAAACTAAGGTGCAGGGGCTGGAGAGGGCTCAGTGGTTAGGAACGTCTATTGCTCTATCAGAGGGCTGGAGTTTGGAACCCAGCACCCACATCAGATGACTCACAAATGCTTATAATTTCATGTGATCCAATGTCACTTTCTGGCTTCTGTGGGTATTTACACAAACGTACTCTCTCTTACATACACGTATATACTCACACATAAGTAAGACAAAATGTATCTTTTTAAAAAAACAACAAATAAACATGAACCCTGAGACTCAGGAAATGTCTACAACTATTCCTCTGCAAATATATAGTTCAAATTCATTTTTAAAAATATTTTTGAATGTTCTTAAGGCGTTAATTATTAATTTAATTATCACTTAAATTTTAAAACTTAATTTAAAAGACTTTTGCTATTAATACTCAAAATTTAAACAATTTATTCATAGTTAAAGTGTCCACACACGGAATTCGATCCCCTGTTCTCTGTAGAGCTGGCATCTTCTCCACACCAGATTCAAACACTGCTGCCTTAGGGACCTTTTAAAACACTTGTCGAAGCAGGCAAAGCTTATGACCTCATTGTAATTGTACTGTCTCTTCGCCCTGCTTTGTTTCATACTCTGATTATGACAATCAAACTCTAACCAGAGCTCAAATTTTAGTTAAAAACACAATGAACAAATACATCCTAAATATGTAATCTAATCAAGCATGATAAGTATTGTGGAGACAAAATAATTTAAGAAATAAATCCAGAAAACATGGAGGGTGAGGTAGTTATGTTGCGGTTTTAGGTAGTGTGACCAGGGAAGGCCTGACTGAGAAAAGGGAAATTGGGCTTTGGGGAAGAGCAGGCAGAAGTTATTCCATGTGCAAAGAATCTGTGGGTGTTTGAACAACCAATAGGAGACTTGACACTGATGCCGAGTGAGCAAGGAAGAGCAGTCCAAGATGAGTGTGGCAAACAGAGTGGGCCAGCTCTTCCAGGTCATTCCAATAGTGTGCAACAGTATTGGGAATTTTTAGAAGAAATAGTCTTTGTTTTCAAGATTGCTGGGCTAAGAATGGGTCATTTAAAAAAAAAAAAAAAAGGCCAGAGGGGAAGAGTGAAGAGTGGCTCAGTGGGTACAGTGCTTTCTACACAAACATGAGAACCCAGTTCAGATCCCCAGTACCCAGGGTGCTGTGGGATGGTCTGGATGTCAAATTGCTCTGATTGGTCAATAAATAAAACACTGATTGGCCAGTGGCTAGGCAGGAAGTATAGGCGGGACTAACAGAGAGAATTAAAAGAACAGGAAGGCAGAGGGAGTCACTGCCAGCCGCCGCCGTGACTAGCAGCATGTGAAGATGCCGGTAAGCCACGAGCCACGTGGCAAGGTATAGATTTATAGAAATGGATTAATTTAAGATATAAGGACAGTCAGCAAGAAGCCTGCCACGGCCATACAGTTTGTAAGCAATATAAGTCTCTGTGTTTATTTGGTTGGGTCTGAGCGGCTGTGGGAACTGGCAGGTGACAGAGATTTGTCCTGATTGTGGGCCAGGCAGAAAAACTCTAGCTACACCAGGGAAAAGCAAGCGTGGCAGCACTCATCTGTAACTGTAGTGCTGGTAGTAGGGCAGAGACCCTGGGGGCACAGCAGCCAGCCAACCTAACTGAAAGAGCAAACTTCCTGTTCAATGAGAGGCCATCTCCAAAAGTAACTCAGAGCACAATAGAGAAAGACACTCAACATCTACCCCAGTCCTCTACACACACATGCACAGGTGAACACATCCTTTCCTACTTACATATGCACATAAACACAAAAAAAAAATAAGGAGGAGGAGGAAGAGGGGGAGAAGGACAAGGTTGATAAGAGAAGGCCAGACGAAAGGAGAGCTAGCCAGAATGCTTCCGCTTACCCAGGTGAGGTGTGGAATGGGGGAGAGGAAGTGATGTGAAATTGCCAGTTGAGGCTGGATTTAGACATAAAATGTGAGGGATGAGATGACAGGTCAGGGCAAATGCTAAGCTCCTGGAAAGATGGCATTTCCCCCATCAAGTTCTAAAAGAGTGCTTCTGGGTCGGGGTAGGCAAGCTCAAGAGATGGATTCTGGATACATATGGTTAAAACAAACACAGCTAGAAATACAAGTTCTACGTTCCTATGCATGTGGGCATTGTGTGTGTGTGTGTGTGTGTGTGTGTGTGTGTGTGTGTGTGTGTGTGTGAAAGAGAGAGAGAGAGAGAGAGAGAGAAAATCTCCATCAGAATACACTTTTAATTAATTTTACTTTGTTGTTTTGTTTGTTTGCTTTGAGTCAGAATCTAATACCTGTATAGCAAGCAGGCCTAGAACTCACTACATAGCCCAGGCTGGCCTCAGCTCCTTGGTGATATTCCTGTCTCCACTTTTCAAGTGCTAGGATTACAGGCATGAGCCACCATTCCCAGCTCAATTTTACTTTTGCATTAATTCAAGAAGAACTGTACAGGTAGATCATGGTGGAGTGGCCAGGGGACTTGTCAGGAGCCACATCATATCTGTGATGAGAGGTATTTTCCTTCCAGCAAAGTTTAGCTTTGGAAGAACATTCAAGTAGAGGAACTGTATGATTTGACGTATGCATTTAAAGGAATGTTCTCATGCTCTGGATAATGGATGTGGGGGCTGGCACAGCAGAGTGGAAAGTGACTAAAACTAGTGTAGTGCAGGAGAGACGAGATGACAGAGACGACCAGACGTGTTGAGAAAGCAGGGTGCCTGGTAGGCATGTGTTGGAGATGGAGCTGTCTCTGCTACGGTGACCAAGAGAAAGAAAGGCTAGCACAGAATTATTGGACTGCGGAGAGCTGTGGCAACACGACAGAGTTGGAAATGTCATAAGAGAAGGGACTATCTGGATAGGAATTCTATTTTGAAAGTTACTCTACAAATAACCCTTCATAAACTAGGAACATATACCACAAGCATGCTGGGAGAGCATCTTTAATTCTGTTTGGGCCCTGAAATAACTGTTTCCTTTTTGTGTGGTAAAATCCTCTGCCTATGAACTCATATGAATGTTTATGTCCTTGGAACATATACCTTGGGATTATTGCTTAATAACTAGACTGCGCTCCCATGAAGAAAGAGTCCCAGGAGACTAGAGAAGTGTCAGGGGTGAAACTGAGTTCCATGTTGGTATGGATGATAAAAACTTATATCAAACTCTTGTATCAAATCTTAGCCTAAGTCTCAGACAGAACATCTAGCTGGGACTTCCTGGAGATGCTTAGGGCTCTCCAGAGCAAAGGATGCTTTTCTTTACCTGATGGAGACCAAAGAGTTGAGGATATCAAATGTCTCTACAACAAATAGCAGTGGCTGAAGCGGGGCGTAGGCTATACACAACCTGGCAGAAGAAGGGCTGGAAGCCTGCCTCCAATTTATCATGATACCGAAGTGACGGATTCAACCACGTATTTCCCCATGTCGCATGAAAGGGCCTAGTAACTCAAGGAGAAGGGTGGGAAGGGAAGTTAGGGGTTAAAAATATGAGACAGTTGATTATCAAGAGCTCTCACAGCCATCACTAGACATAGTGATCCAAGTGAGGACTAGCCAGATACAGACACTATCTCAGGAGGACTCAGTGCTTGACAGTTATACACTAGATGTGCCTCTTTCTGCCCTGTCTGGGTATTCAGCAACAGAAGAGATGGATACCATCTCATGGAGAGGGGGAAATCTTTGAACTGACTGAAACTGATTTCAGACTTTCTGGGGTAACATGCTGCTTGAAATACAAAATCAGTCCAGTTAGAAAAAAACAATGTTGTATTTTTAAATTCATTAAACAAAATGCTTCCTCTATGTGATGTATACATAATTGTATATATCTTGAAAATTTGTATTTTTTTAAATAGAAATGTGTATAACTCCTCTCTTCAAATTAATGTAGTCCAACTTTAAAACACACTTGTCTACTTTTAGGTTTTTAACTAAGTTAATCTGAAATGTGTTTCAAGAAATGTTCAAAAAAGAATTGCAGTCTGCAACTAATTCTGTGGGTGAATCAGAATTTTCTTGATACATTGAACCCAAAATAAAATAGAAATACAAAGGATTCTGGAGTAAATGATAAGAACTGTCATGGTACTCCTGGATAACTTGTCTAAATAAGCTCATTCAATACTTCCATACTTTCCAGCAATTCAATTTCTTAATATTTTATATATTTAAATTTAAAAATACTTTCATGCTTCAAAATAGCATTAATATTACTTATAATTTTATAAATTGAAATGGCTAGAAATGTCACTGATAAAATATTGTTGCTGTCTGGGTGAGGTGGTGCATTTCCATAATCCTAGCTATCAAAAGGCTGAGGCAGGAGACTGTAGCTTGACCTACATGAAAATATTCAGTTTAAAACACACATGCACACACACACACACACACACACACACACACACACACACACACAAAGAACCACAGTTGTTAAAAATATGTGTAAGCTACTCTTTTACACAATGTACAGTTTTTCATTTTAAACACAGCATTTTGACAGACATAACTGTTTATAAACTGTTATATATTATAATGGGCTGTTATAGTTAATAGCTTGAGACCATGAATACAAAGATTTCATTTTTTTTTAGTTTCCTATTTATCCTTTTGTTTATTTACATGTGTGGGGTGTGTATACGGTCCTGTGGAGGTAGAGGACTACTCCTGGGTGCTTTGACTATGGTACATGTGGCGTGTATGGGGGTCAGAAGAGAGCTCGTGGGAGTCAGTTCTCTCCTTCCACTGTAGGTACCAGGGACTGAACGTAGGTCGTCAGGCTTGCCAGCAAAGTACCTTCACTCTGGGAGCCATCTTTTCTGCCCTTATACACATATTTATTGATGGCTACTCTGTGTAAGAAACAGTGTTAGGAATTGACATTTCCTAACTCTTCTGAAGCCCTCCAAACCCTGAGGAAAATCTGTTGTTGTGGAGAAAATATATTAGGATGTCTGAGAAAACTGGGACTCACATAGCATGTTAAAATAAAAAAAGGTTGAAGAAATATCCTGGCTTTGAAGCCAAAATCCTTAACCACTAGAGTTTATCAATAGCCTTTCAAATCTAATTCATAAAAAAAAAAGAATGAAAAATACATTTGAAAAAGCCCAAGCCCTAAGTTAATGATATAAGATATGAGACATTAAGTCATTTTAGATAATGCTGGAAAGTTATTGCTCACTCTGAGCTGCATTTTTAAATGAACAAGGGGTCCTCCCTCTCAGGTCTCCTTGCCTACGGTCATCTGATAAGGATGGCTATCAAACAAGTGTTTCCCATCCCTGTTAGCAGGGGCATTGGAGTTCACCAACAGTCACAACAAATAATACAATCGCTGAAGTAATAGTACAGTCAAGATTCTAAACAGCAGGGAGAACCCCCCTGTGACTAACTGGTGCAGCCTCATAGCACAGTGGAGGGAAAGACACTAAGACCAGCGAAGCAGAAATGCAAGGCTGTCTGCCACACTGCAGACTTCTGCTAAGAGCCTTCTACACACCAGGCTGTTGTCTCACTAGGATCCCGGGCCTTAGCTACCTCACGTACGTACGTAGTGCACACACTACCCATGTTCCACACTAAAACACCTACTCTGTCACAGGTGTAACCAATAGGTCCCAATTCTTTGTGACAAGGGCACTTGAACAAACCAAGTGAAGCAAAGGATTGGTGGCGGGTAAGACTGTGGACAGAGGACAAGTGAAGCAAAGGATTGGTGGGATTGGTGGAGGTAACACTGTGGACAGAGGAGAAGGGAAGCAAAGGATTGGTGGGATTGGTGGCGGGTAACACTGTGGACAGAGGACAGGTGAAGCAAAGGATTGATGGTGGGTAACACTGTGGACAGAGGAGGGGTGAAGCAAAGATTGGGGGGATTGGTGGTAATGCTGTGGACAGAGGAGAGACTCCAGATGGAATCATCACAGCCAGTCTGAGCTTGGTTTTACCGCTTGAAAAAATATGCCCATCTCCCCCTCCCTCCCTCCCTCCCTACTTCTCTCTATCCTTCTCTCACTCACTTATCCAGCTATTTGACATGCCACTTCAATATCTAATAGCTACTTTAATATCACATGATCAAAAATGGACTTTTAGTGTGCTCTCCAAATTCTGCCAAATCCACAAGCTTTACCATGACAGTTTAAGGCAACTCATATAAAAGATCTTGTAGGTATTCTTAATTTCTCTTTGTCTCTGACACCCTGTACCTCCATCTCTCAAAGGATAGCAATCTTCATTATTCAAGAGAGCCTTCAAAGTCACATGTTTTAAAACACACATCAAATCATGGCCCTTGTTCTGCTCAAACCTCACAGTGCCACTCCATCTCCCTCACAGTGAGTGACAAACTTGTAAGACTGTCATCCTGTCCTCTTTTTCTCTCCCTACTGCAGCCACACTGGCACCTCAGCAGTTTTCTTTGCTCACAGCCTCTGTTTAGAAGTCTCTCCTTCGAGACATCACAGGGCCAGCCTCCCCATATAATCACATTTTCAATCAACTGCCTTTTTCTCAGTGAGGCCCCAGCCGTTCTAGTCTCCTACAACTCGCTCTACTTCTAATTTCTTTTGCCTTATCGTATACCCACCCCCTCTTGCCACCCATTCCGCTGCATATTTATCACAGTTTTCTACATTATTCCTCTGGAGGATGTAAGCCTAGAGGTCAGATCCTGCATTTTTCTCTGATAAATCTCAAGCATGGAGAACAGAAAAGGTATTCACTTAAATAAGGGTTTTGTGAGTGACTAAAACTCATTTGATAATGTAACAAACAATAAATGTTAGCTCCCATCAATGTGACAGAAACGATGATTATCACTTCATAATAAAAGCACTGAAGAGTCCGGAACAGAAAAGGTGAAGCAGCTCATATTATGATCATGCAAAGTTGGGTATTGGCCTAGTGAAGAGGCAAAAATGGCTGGTGCTACATTTGGCACAATATATTTGGTTTTTATATTTCTAGTTGCATGTTCCTGCCTCCTCCATTCCTCCTTGGCTGAGTTCTCCAGGGAAGTACAGTACTTCCTGCTCATCGAGCATAGTCCCCACCCCAAATTTCCCATCATCCTGGAACTCAAGGGTCCTCCCTTCTGATACAAAGGTTCAGTCCCATAGCAGACTGTCCATAACTGTTTAACCCTAGGATACACTGAGAGAGCCTAGACAAGCAAGAGACAGCTGCCGTCTAGGTAAGATAGGAGCCTGGTGCCTCCTGCTTAGCTGTGATTCTCTGACCATGATGGACCATGATGATTTATTTCTTACAAATGTAACATCAGTGGTAAGCCATTTGCCAAAGAAAGCAATGAAAACTCCTTCTCTTTCTGAGTAGCCACAAGAGAGCAATCTAGAAGTTTCATGATTCTTGAACAAGCAAGGCCTTGGGACAATTTCCCCAGCCTCAATAACTCTAAAAGCATTTCACACTTGAGTGAAATAACAAAATGACAATTTGGGATGTAATCGGGGAAAGCAAGCACTCCCATACATTTTTCATGAGAATAACAACTGAATTGGCATCTTTAAAAGATTATTTCTAATGCCCATTGAAATTGTAAGTACACGTGTACCTCTTGACCCACCAATCACAGACATTTCTCCCAAAGGTGTCAAGGACACCACGAGAACACCGTCCACAGAAGCAACTAAGCAGGACTCACAGGGACTGAAATGGCAACCACGGAGCCTGCATGGGTTTGTGCAGTCTTATATGTTATAGTTGTGTAGCTTGGTATTCTTGTGGGACTCCCAACAGGGAGAGTGGGAGGTATCTTTTACTCTTTTGCCTGCTCTTGGGACCCTTTTCCTCCTCCTGTGTTGCCTAGTCCAGCCTTGATTTGAGGGTTTATGCCTCCTAGTCTTATTGTAACTTGTTATGCCCTATTGGGTTGATATCCCTGCAGTGCCTGCTCTTTTCTAAAGGGAAACGGAGGAGGAGTGAATCTGGAAAGGAGGGGAGGCCGGTGCGGGCACTAGGAGGTGTGGAGAGAGGGGAAACTGCTGTTGGGATATATTGTATGACAGAAAAATCATTTTTTTTAATTCTCCTGTAGGGGTTTTCACACATCCCTCAGAAGGCTTGTGCAAGGACATTCCCTTTGACACTATTTAGCAGCCAAAGGCTAGAAACAACCTCAGTATCCATTGGCTGATTCAGTTCAAGAATGTGGAGGACATTTACCATAGGATATTCTGAAGCCGTAAAAGAGAAGAGAGAAGATCCACATGGACAGCTATGGAATCACGTCCCAATGAGAAGGCATGGCAGGAAGAACACACAGTAAAACTTTTGTATAACAGAGGTAGATGCAATGAGAGACCTCATAGACATCATGTGCCCCCTACACTGGTGAATCTAAATACTACTTATTCAAATTATTAACTGTTTAAATCACATACTCAGCTGTGCAGTGGTGGCTCATGCCTTTAATCCAGCACTTGGGAGGCAGAAGCAAGCAGATCTCTGTGAGTTCAAGGCCAGCCTGGTCTACAGAGAGACCAGGACAGCCAGGGCTATAAGAGAAATCCTGTCTTGAGAAAATCAAAAACAAACAAATAAATAAAATTGCATATTCTTTGAATATTGTTATTTTGGAGCCACTAACTCCTGAAAGTCTGAGTCAATATTTGCTTTGAAAGAGAGTCCTCTCACTGTCCATAACCTAGTTCTCTTGTGGTTTACTCATGTTCTTTTCGATGACATGCTATTGGAATGGAAGCGGTCGGTTTCTCTTCCTGATACACTGATCACAGTGGCCAGGATGCTGAACAGAACAGGAAGGGGCTGGGGTCCAGAGGCATGAAAGGAGCAGTGGCAGCCCCTGTTCTAGCTACATTTCCAAGGGATGTGGGGGAATCAAAGCAAAAATAGGTCAACACGGTGCCGAGAAGGATTGAGATGATGTGGATTCTTTCTTCATTCCTCGGCCTCTGATGATCACACTCAGAGCTCGCTAGGCCTGCCTGGGCAACTGTTTTCCTGCTTGGAGAGTAAAAACTTCAGTCATCCTAAATTCACGCAAACACTGTAAGGTAATGAGTGTAATTACCAAATATAGTATTGACCATCGTTTCTCAATCTCAACAACAAATGAGCCAAAACAGTGGCAGGAAACCACATGTTTTAGAAAACAACTCTTTGAAAACATTAACAGTCAAGAAGTTCAGCATTAACTCCCACTCTCTAGCCTCTGCTTCTCCAGGGAATGATGCCACTGAAATAGTACAGGCTTTGGAATCTGACAAAGTGAAGCCCCAGCAAGGCCATATGGAGCCCTGTAAGACCAGGATGGAGTCTCCTCTGCACTCATACTCAGTCCGTCAGCCATTCCTGACTTGTCCTCGCTTCCTGTGATCAGTTCTTTAGTCATCACAGCTTTTGTTACCAACTTCACCCTGTTTCTCACCAGTTTCTATCTCCAGAATGACCGCTATTCCACACATAGATCTCAAAATCAGCATCTCATTTTATAAGTCTAAAAGCTTTTTACAAGGCACCTGATCCAACATCTTCATTTGCCAACCCATATCTGTTCACCTTTCAAAGCTCCCTGTGCAAATAACAGTGCTGAACACCGACACGTTGAGCAGACGAAGGGCGAGTACCTGTTTGTACCACTTTCCTCTTCCTCAAAAGTAATCCACCACTTTCAAATGGGCCACCTAACAGCTTTGAAAACACTCTCAGCTCTCCACGATACTCCTACTGCCGTCCTTGCAACTGTCCAACTATGTCTGTGGAGGTCACTAAGATGACTGCCTGGCTTACCCCTTTACATGCCTTCCTCTGCCTCTTTTCCATCGGCTCTGCACATGGCAGCCAAGGAAATCACAGCATTCACGCGACAACAACTCTTAAATGTATTCACTGTAAAATAAAGGCAATAACACAGAGAAAGCCTTTCATCTCTTACCTAATACCCCTCTCTCTCCTACACATTCATATCATACAAGCATCACACACAAATCGCACATCCCAGGCCCTCAGGCACACCAGGAATCTTTCAGACTTTCTTACATTCCATGAGGTCATTTGATTTTTCTGTAAGGTCGATCACCTGCCCCGTTCTTCTCTGGGTATGTGTGGTCCTCCTTCCTTCTTGTGGTGATTTGAATAAGAAATGTTCCTCATAGGCTTGTGTGTTAAAACCCCCATACCTAGTTTTTGGCACTGTTTGTGGTGGTTGTGGAACCTTTAGAAGACGGAGCCTCGTTGGAGGAAATGTATCACTGGGTATGGGCTTTGAGGGTTCATGTCCCATCTCTACTTCCAGTTGCTCTGTTTCCTGTTTGTGGTTGAAGAAGATGTGAGTTTTCAGCTTCCTGTGCCTGCTGCCATGCCCTCCCCGCCATTATGACTCCCCCTCTGGAACCATAAGTCACAATAAACTTTCATCCATTTTGGGTCATGATGCACGGCAATGAAAAGTAAAAGTAATGAATACACTTCTTCACTTGATTAATGTCCACCCATTCTACCCAAGTGTCCAAGCATCAATTCAAGAAAGAATGTTTTTCCGTCCTTCCCTGAGAAAGGCAAATTCCCTATCGGGGGGGGGGGGGGGGGGGGGGGGGCCTCCCTTTTCCTACTACCTTCCACTGTTGCAACTTGCAGTTATTGAGGTCATTGTTTGATTGGCATAATTTTCCCACACTCACTGTGAAAATGCTTGGGTAGATTTTTGCTAATCGTTCTCTCTCTGCTTCCTGAGACATGAAGGTACTAAGGAATATTTATGCCATGAATCTTTTAATGACTACGTCTCTTTGGGAAGGAAGAGATTACCAAGCTTTGATGCATGCTGTATATGATGCTAGACATACAGCTCAAGACTTCTAAGTGAAATAGCTTTATTAGCAAAATATGTGTCAAAATAAGTTACCAGGTCTGGAGAATGATTAAATGAGATTGTATCATAAACAGTTTAGCTCTATGTTTGATATGTGGTACCTTAATAATAAATATCACCTCTCTCTCCCCCTTGATCCCTCATCTGATAGAAAGTAATGAAAATGATCTCTTCAATAAGTAAACAAGTGATGGATTAGAGACGTAAGTGGCCAAATACAAATGATAAGATCCCAGGATCCTAAGGGGGTTGGGAAGCCATTAAGACTGAAGAGGCAAAATGAAATGGCGGCATGGGCTCGGCAACAATGCAGTGCAGCGAGACAAGCGTTCCACAAACCACAGTAGGACTTGTTGCCAAACAAGCAGAAAACAGTGTGGATTTCTAAAAGAGAGCCATCCTAATTCACAGTGAAGGTGGCCGGACTTGCGTAAGACCCCTCAGGTTGCAAACAGGGGTGCGTGGGTAATGGAGTGTGGGAGGCAGGTGTTCACTTGGTGGACATGACAACAGGAACAAAGGATGCAGGGGTTTCCAAAAACCAGTGGGGGGCCTGTTGCCTGGGGCAGGGGCTCATAGCGGACAAGGCTAGGAGGGCATTTCAGAACCAGGTATATGAAGTGTTAAATGTCAACGAATGGAATTTCAACTTTGTTATTTAGAAAAACAAAATATGAACAATTTCAAGTCTATATGTTCCTCGAATATATGCTTAGAAATAAGGTATATAAGCATATAGATATATATGCTTAGAAATAAGGTATATAAGTATATAGATATATATGCTTAGAAATAAGGTATATAAGTATATAGATATATATGCTTAGAAATAAGGTATATAAGTATATAGATATATGTGCTTAGAAATAAGGTATATAAGCATATAGATATATATGCTTAGCAATAAGGTATATAAGCATATAGATATATGCTTAGAAATAAGGTATAT
>CABHPP010129348.1:31101-45663 GCA_902168425.1 Peromyscus attwateri
AAAAAAAATTAAAAATGTTAAATGTCTTTAAAAAACTACCAAAGAAGCATCATCTTTGAGAATTCTGGTAGTTTGGGTCAAAACACATTTTTTTTTTATAATATTATAAGAACAATTTGTCTTGAGCAATTCATCTAAGTGACATTAAAGGCACTCTTCAAGCAAGATTTTTGTTGCCTTAGAAACACCTGAAATTTTGCCACGGGCCTACTCAGGTCATAGAGCCTTTAAGATATTTTTTAAGGAAAAAACACTGTGTGAAATCTACAGATTTCATAGATTGGTTGTTCCCTAGCATGCCAATTCAACTGAAGTAATTTCCTTATCCCATTACGGAAAAGTTACATACTCTGCCTCATCTCTTGAATATTAATTTGACACATGGAATTACTGCTTACTTATTATTGACACTAGGTAAACCTCTTCTGTCTGACTCATTTAGAAAGGACTACTTTACAAATGAGCCCCCTGCCCACAGAGACTAGAGTCTGACCAAACTTCTGATAGCTTCTAAGTACAATATGCATTTCATGAAAACCAATGCTAGTACTCTGCCTTATGGAGAATGCATAGCCTGGGAGCTATAGAGACTATAAAATAGAAAGATGAGGAGGCATAATCTCAGCATGCAAGGCTATAATTCATTTCAACTAACTGACCAGTCACCAGCTGATTCTAACATTGGAAGTTCTAAAACGTAGTTTAAAAATGAAAATTTCTATGATTGCATTGCAACTTATTAAAGTAATATGAAAACCAAACACAAGAAAGATACAAACTAAAGGCACATTTTCTTACTCTATTTTTGAAATATAAACTGCTCCCAAACCAAAAGTCATTGATTTTACTCATTAAACCATAATAACAGCATAGCTGTTTAGAAGTTTATTCAAGATAGTGAATATAGAAGAGCTATAAGACAGTGGATAGATGGTTGTAGCTTCACGTCTTGCAATTATACATAACCTGCTTTAAAGTTGATGCTCATTAACTAATTTTGCCAGGATTTTCTTAACTATTTATTTATGAATATTGCATGGCAGAAATAACGGCATAAGGCAATTACCATGACAACCATTTTGAACATCCAGGATGCCCACATCTTAGACTTTATTAAAGAGGGGCTTTGGTAGTTCATAAATTAGTGATAATCTAGAATGGTCCTGCTGATAGATAGTCCCAGGCTATCATCTAAGTAGCAGCTGAAACAAAAAGGGAGAAAGACACTCCAAAAGCCCTGAGAGCAATCAGCTAGAAAAGTGCAGTAGGACAGCTCCAGGCAGAGATCAAGGCAGCACTTATGCATGCAAAGGCAAGCAGAACATCCAGGCAACCGGGAAGGATTTCAATCCAGGCAGGAACTATCAGGGAAGCATTTCCCATGGTAGAGGATGTTGCCCTATGCTTCCTTATCACACCATTGACAGAAAGGGAAAGGGAGCCGGAGCCACAAACCAGGTTGGGAACTCTTTTCCTGGACTTGTGACTACCCATTCCCTTCCAAGTCTGACAACTCTCTGCTGATTGGTCGAATTCTACACCTCATTTGCATACTCATCTATCCAATCAGGGCCTACTTCGCTTTATATAACAGGCTGCACATGGAAGTTTCGTTAGTCTGATTCCTAGCCAGACTCCCAGGCAGTATTCAGATGTGTGAGAATCAGAGCCTCACCAGAGATAGATCCTACCATGACTCCAAAACCAGCTGCGTCAGTACAAAACCGAGGACCTGATCCAGACTTCAAGACACGAAGGAGGCTGCCTGGCATCCCCTCCATGGATCTGCAGATTTGCTGTATAAAGGTCTGCCCTCAGCAGGACCTGAGACACGTTTCAGCTCACTACCTTAGGCATCCTGAAGGCACTGAGAACTTAAATCTGTAACACTACTAATTCCTCTCACTTGGTTTCTATTTCCCCAGGTAAGTTTCCCTTTTCCTGCTTTATTTGTTCCCAGGTGGCAAATGAAAATTCCCCTTGTTCTTCCCTTTGCTGTCTGCCTACTCCATTCTTGCAGAGAGGGCAAAACAGGAACCCGATGGGGAATCAACCTCCTCACTCATAGACTTAAACCTTACCACATAGTTCCTATGACATCAAGCATAAGGAGGCTTGGTCATGCGTCTCAAACCAGCATGCAAAACATCTAGCAAATATTGGGTGGCCCTTGTCACCCAGAAAGTGAAATGGCAAGCCAAGACCAACTTGGAAAGTAGAATCTGGAAAGAACAGTTACCTCTGTCTAACCAAGGGTCTTAACTTACCTCCCACCTTGACATCTACCCCTGGAAGCAAATGCAAATGAGAAAGGGCAGTGTCAGGAGCAAGCCAAGATCCGCACGCTGAGAAGACAAAGAACAACTGTTGCTGAAAGATAGGAGGGTCAGAACTTTGAAGAGCACGTTTGAGATAAGTCATATCAGTCAAGAGAGGGCAGGTTATTCTGTGATAACAAACTGCCCACAACATCTCGGTGCTTTGGAAAACAAATTTATTTCTGAGTCGTAGAGAGCATGCAATAGATCCTGGGATGTTCTTGGGACCACTTACAACTTGTGTTGGCTCCACATTCCATCTGGCTTCAGCCTTTTGTCTCCAGATGGACACATGCTCCCATAGTCACAGTAGCAAAAGACAGGAAAATTGAAGCCCCCCCTCCCACCCCAATGACGATTCAGTGTCCGGGCATGTACATGGCACTTGGCTGCTCTTCTCACTTCGCCTTGACTTGATTTGAATTGATCACAGTGCCCCTCGAGGCTGTGGGGGTGCGTAGGGACATATTTCTCATCCTCCCCTTACTACTTGGTGCCGTTATACGGTCATCTTCTGCACCAAACAATGGCTCTGTACCTAAAGTGTAAGCTTTCGGGAACTGCAGAGATGAAACTAAACCTGGCTAGAACCACCAGACAAGCATACACTGAAGCACAGATATGGAGAACAAGCTTCATGGGGAGTTACAAGTTGTCATCCGACTGACAGGAAGCCCTGGAAAGCATTAGTAAAGATCTGTTGAACATCTTACTCATTGTGGGGTTCTTTATTTGTTCAATAAATTCTAGCTAAGGAACATTGCAGGGTACAGTTTCTGTCATTTTCTAAATATCTCCTTTACTGGCTTCATAAAGTCCACATTTAAAAGGCTGTCTGGATGCTGGCATAAATAGATAGCTGGACTGAGAGTACAATCAAGATGTTAGTACCAGAAACAGCAATGCAAACGCACAGCAGCCCTCAAAGGATGGTACCTATTTTGTGTCATCAAACTAGTCTTAAAATCCCAATACGAACTCAACTCTGATGGGAATGTGCCAGAAGATATTTGAAAGCACCGGCCAAAGAAATCTTTGTCTAGTAAGTTTCTTTCCCCTTGGACTTACACAGAAATAGGCGGCCATGTCATTTGCTTCCTGGATGTCCTGGAGCTTTTCCTTCTTAAAGTTCCCTCCAGAGGCAGTAATCCATCATGGGCTTAAGGCAGGTCCACAACTTTGATCTTCCTATGCTTTGTGAATGAGCAAAGGGCAGATAGATGGATTCATGGTTAGAAGCAATGGAGACAGACAATGCTCAGCTGTCAGCCCTCACCTAGACATTTTCATGTGTGGCCATTTTAAGAATGAATAATGCCTGGTCATGTTCTCTTACTGCTCTTTGGGCGGTAATCAAAGAAATTTCCCCCAAACAAAATATATTTGGACTCAAAACACTGATTTTCAAGTTTTCTTCAGTGAAGGAAAGAGGCCTTCCCAAGATTAAACTTCTCAGGAACATACAAGTGGTTTTCAGGGTGTGTGTGTGTGTGTGTGTGTGTGTGTGTGTGTGTGTATGTGTGTGTGTATACATATGTGTATAAATGCATGCATGTATGAATTGAGTGTATGGTACAAATTTAATGGGAACACACAAAATCAGATTCAACTAATGAAATCAAAGGTGATTTTTGAGTGTCATAGAAGCATGATTTAGGGGAAAGATTTTAAAATGGAAAATTGAGCACAACATATTATTTTAATGACCACTAGCTTTAATGCCCCCAATTTTAAACTTCTTTCCCAATCTAGAATAAAGTATTTATGCAAATATGTATAGTTCATATTTAACTTTGATATCTCTAAGGAAAAATACAATATTAATATTGTTTTGGAGGAAAGCATTAAAAGATTTTTTTAGAGAAGTCTCCAGGTAGCTGGTAGGTTTCATTCAGTATCTAAATATTAACATGTTAGCATAATAATTCAGAGGTTAATTTTCCCTGTGCATTAGTTACTTACGTATCACTGTGACCAAATTCCAAACAGAACCAACTTAACAGGAGGAAAGGTGTATTTGAGCTCTGGTTCCAGGATTTGTATCCATCGTGGCATGAAAGAGGAGGCAAGTGTATGACTTAAACATCACTGTGAATCAGGAAGCAGATACAGCAGGCCAGAACCTGAGGCTGGTAAAACTTCAAAAGCCCATCCCTACTGCCCTGTTCCAGCAAGCCAGACCCACTTCCTAAAGGCTCCACAGCGTTCAAACTGGAACCACAAAGGTGGGCCCCAAATCATGAACCTGTGGGCCCCATTCTGGATTCAAACTATAGTATTTTGTTTGCATCCTCAAACTCCAATCTGCCTTCCAGAGATGGCAATTAAGGAATTGAAGGGGAAAGCAGCAGGCACCGAGTCTTCCTTAACTAAGCGTTTATTTGAGGAGGCTAGCCAGTATGACAGGAGTTGGGTTAAGATCTGACTTCTAATGTTCCTGTCCTCAAACAGAGGCCTAGAGTATGATTTAATGTCTCCATGCCCTAAATAGTGTTCTGGATAAAGGGATTTGGAGTGTGTGTTAACGTTTTTCCAAATATACATAGGAAACAAAAATCAAAGGAACTTCAGACCACTGGATTAAGTTCTTCTTCATTGTAAATGTGTTAACTTGGCCTTCCATAACAAAATACTTCAGGCTGGGTGGCTTAAACCACAGGAATGTATTTCTGTCTTTCTGCAGACTACAAGACTGAGGTTAAGAGGCCAGCAGGATCATGTCTGCTGACCACTCTCTTCTTGAATAACACATAGTCACCTTTCTGCTATGTCCTCAAATGACAGAAAATGAGCTCTGATCTCTCTCCTTCTTACAAGGACATTGATCTCATCCAGGGGGCTTCTCCCTCATGACTTCATCTAAACCCGACTACTTCCCAAAAGGCCTCATGCCAGATCTCATCACACAGTGATATAGGGCTTCAAAATATGAGTGGAGAGGGGATCTGTATGTAAACATCCACTTCCTCACACCAAAAGATCTTAACTAATGATGTATTTCCCGGGAGTAAATGGAAAAGCTGCTTGATGCTTACCTATCATCAGAGTGGTTCTCCGAGATCACATTCATAAAATTTCACATCGGCACTTTTTTTTGTTCACCTTTGCAATCAGTTTATATATGTGATCTCATATATATAAATACATATATACTTGATTGTTGATCACATATCACATAATCACATATGATCACATAATCCAAGTGAAATGTCCTGGTGTCAGACAATGGCAAGAGTCAGGCAAGAACACATGTGTAGAATATTGTGACTGTTTCTATACAGTTTCTAATTCTCACGATTAGATTAATAAATTCTCAGTGCTGGGCATTTTACCCACATACAGATAGTTCTCTATATAAACAAATAGGAAGAAAACACCTTGCTAGCATGCAGCTGAGTCTAGAGCAGTCAGCTCTGTTTCTGTCATCGGCTGCCTTTTGTTTCTTCTTGATTAAGTGGCATTGCCCTTTAAATGACCTTGATGTTGCTGGAGTCTCAGGCTGGGCTCATCCTTTCTTGAAACTGAGGCTGCCAACCAACTGCAGGGTTCTCAGTCTTTGCAGCCCAACTTCTGAGGCTGCCCCTCCCAACTTCTGTTTGCTGATTTGTAAGCCCACGTGACACAGGATTCTTTAGAGAAATTTCTTCTTCTGGGGTGAAAAGTGTCTATTAACTCTCTCTGCAAGGTCCCAGGCAGGCTCCTGGAAAATGGCATTCTATAAAGTTCCCTGAAGATTGGTGCAGAAAGAAAAAAAAAAAAAACAGAAAAGAAAAGAAAAAGACTACAAGTATGGTCAGGAAGACACCCCCATTATTCAGGATTCCTTTCCCAGGGCTGTTTCCTGCCTGGCTCCCTCCATCAGATATCCCCCTCCAGCCTGCTGGAATCAACCTTCCGCTCATTGCCTAGCCTGAAGATTTCCTTTTTAACTCTTTCATGCCAATGGTCGTATTAGCTCTAATTTAGGTGCAATAGGCTAAAATCAGTGCAAGCTAGCCTGTCGGCAAAAGAGGACATAAATGCTCACTACAAATGGCTTCTTTATGAAGAAAAAAAATATTATGTCCAAGATGTCACAGCATAAGCTGCCCTTATTTGGGAGGTGATCATTTCCAGGGCATATTCAATTACGTTGCATGCAAAGGAAAAGATTCCTAAGACATAATAGATCACTGGATAGGTGACATCTTTGTAAATCGTTTACACGTGGATTTAAATTTGAATCATAACAGTAGCCTCATTAGTATGAAGGGTTAGTTAATGTAATGAGTCTTAATCACCACATTTCTAAACTTGAAGAACAATTCCTCCTGTCCAGGCCCCGCAGGAAGATCAGGGATATATACATAGATATCACTTAGTAAAGACTCTCACAATTAGTAGATCCCTGCTAACTGGTAACTAAAGCCAGGGCATTTGTGGCACCCACCTGTAATCCTAGCAGTTTGAAAGTGAAGGCAAGAAGACAGTTCGAAGCAAGACTGGGCAACGTGCAGCGATCTTGTCTCAGAAACACAGAGGGAAGGAAAGATGAATGGTAGCTATTTTATTTATTTATTTATTCATTCATTCATTCATTCATTCATTCAGTTACTGTGTTGAAGTGTGTGCGCGCAAACATACGTAACATGTGAAGTGTGTATAAAGGTTATAGGACAGCTTTGGGTGTCACCCCATGCCTTCCCTTGTGAGAGAGAGGGTCTCTTCTTGTAGTTTTCATCTCGCTAATTCACATGTGACATTTCTCAGTCCAGGTAGAGTTGTTTGAAATTTGACTGAGGAGCAGTTACTTAAGTAATACCCTCCAACCAACCTCTACCCAAACAGGGATCTTCCAACAAGCTACAGAAACGGGAACTCCCTTAACCTTGAACTTCTCAAAGACTCATCCTTCCCATCCAGTCAAGCCCCTTGCACAGACCCATGTGCAAATACCTAAAAGAGAGCAGTACTTGACCTTCAGACTCCTGGGCAGCTAGCTCGCAGGGAACACAAAGACTCTCCAATCAGCTCCCAGCACCCCTCTCCCCCAGGCAGAGTGTAAAAGCGGAAGATGAGGAAAGGACTCTCCTGCAAGGCTTCCTGTTTGATATATAGCCTTGACCTGTGCCTAGCCGTTGGAATCGTGAAAATAAGAATCTTTTATGGTTACCGGGAAAATTCATAGTTTATCATATTTTGTCGGCTGCAGAGGAAGAAAAGACTTGGCCAGGTTCCTGAGGGAAAGATAGCCTGTCATATTTGCTAAGATTTATTTATGAAAAAGTATTCATGATGATACGATGGTGCAACATGCCCCGATCCTGCTCAACACTCCGTTGGTACTGCATGAGCGTGAAGGGTACCCAGAACCATCCAGAGCTGAGAGTGAAGGAGAGACCATATTGGGGGTGTAAGGGAGGAGGGAAGGTGCTTGGCTACCATCATTTAAACCTCTTGATTATTTAAACTTCTGCAGAATAATGATTGCATATTTGAAGGTAATACATCTGTTCCTCTCCCTCCCCACCCCCATGTGGTTTTCTAATCCCGAGGTAATTACGTTTTGACAAAAATTTATTGGGACATCTGTTTTTTGCCTCAGATCTGCAGGTCACTGTGTGACTCTAGCAGAAGCCCAGCAGAGAGCTGCTGTGGAGAAACTGAACACAGTGGCTAGCCAGGCCCAGGCCATGGTACCTGGACAGCGGGTTAGGGGTGCAGACAGAAAGAGAAGCCCCCAGTTTCACGTACCACCTTGCTGGGTTCTTGGCAGGAGCTCAGTGTGAGATTCTGGTCCAAGAGAATGGAAGGATGGGTGGTATGGCAGGGAGGGGATGGGCGAGGGCTGGCTGGTAGCAGGCTGGCAGTGTGCGTCAGGATTCATGCATTGCCTAGGTTGGCATCTGATATAAAAATAATTCATGGAGGGAAGGGAATGGGGGTGCAATACACAGGCCATATGTTTGAAACCCCTGCCCATAACGGCTGGCTGTGGTTACCAGCGTCTGGTGCCACTAACTAGATTAAATTATGGTACCCTACGGAGGCACAGAATCAGAAAGATCTCAACTTCCAGTATTTGATAAAGTGTGGAACAATAGAAGAACTTTTTACACAAAGCTTCTTTTTTAATTTTATGAAAATAACTCCATGTGGATCTATACTTTTTGCCAAACTTGCTGAATTCTGGTCTGGGGTTTTGGTTGTTTGTTTTTGAAACAATCTTGGCTGCTGGAGGAAACACTTGTATCAGAATCCCACAGGGATCACCTTCTCTATGTTTTTCCACCTTTGAGTTCTCATAAGGAAGTTTATTTTTTGAGTTGTCTAACCCAGTATCTTGACAAAATGTGTGGAAACAGGTCTGACGGACTTGCTTTTGTGCCAAATCAAACTGGAACATTCTGAGGTGATTCTGCTACTGAGAATCTATTGGGAATTCCAGTACCTGAGCAAGAAGATCTCATAGCCCTGCCCCTGACTTCATTTACATGGAATAAAAGGGAAATCATACCTAACACATTGTACAGTTCAATGCACACCAAGCCTCAGCTAGTTTCTTCCTTCTGAGAGTACCAAAGAAGTAGCAAGAGTACATGGATGGATTCAACAAATTCAGGGTAACAAATGCACATGGGTGCCTGTGAAGGTCTGCCTCCCCCTGCCAAATTCAGAAAAAGGAGATGCTGTAGGGATGACTTAGTGTGTCTGCCACAGATGGATAGAGGTAGACTATTTCCTGATGTCTCAAAGCAAACTGCCAGCTTTCAAATGGAAACACAGAGAGTAAGGTAAGGGCCGGAAGGTCAATAGGGATGTTCCAGGTCCAAGGCTGGGTGTGGTGCTCCAAGCTCCGGGCCTCGGTTCTAGATTTCAAGCTTTTGACTACTGAGCATTCACATGGCCATCTAGTGGACTCTGCAGAAACCAGAGTCCTGTGAGATAAAAGGCTATAACAAATAGGTTTGGATGTGCTTGATTTAAAAAAGGGGAAGGTCTTGCTGAGGCTTGGAGTCCATTTTATTTAAATTAGAGCATTTTTATTTAAATGAGCAGTGTGGGTGTGTCTTAGCATGGATTGCCACAAGACATTGGAACCAATGGCAAGGTCACAGTATGGCTGGGTGCTGGTGAGGGCTGGCCTCTAACCATGTCCTCACAGAGCCCAGAGAGGAAACTGCTCTCTCTTCCTCTCTTTATAAGCACTCTAAACTTACCTTGTGGATCTAATCATTGGGATTTCATCTAAATTTTTTCACTTTCCAAAATGTCCCCACCTCCTAACACTAGCACACTGGAGCCCAGACTTCATCATGTGCATCTTGTAAAGACACACCTTCAGTCCATAGCTTCGCTGCCCAAATGTTTTGATGGCTGAACTATGGGAGAGAAATGTTAAATTGAACTGCTGGGGACTCTTAAGGGCAATCCAGTATGAACTTCCCAATGGTGTCATGGCACAGGCCACAGAGGAGGATTTGAATATCTTGTCAGTGAGTTTTGTCAGTCTTTTCTCACTCTCATTTTTATGTGACATACTAACCATGCTGCTGGGACATTTGCAGAGGATCAACGCAGGCTGTGAAAAGCAAGCTCAGATGTGGTTGAGAGGAAGGCAATCGACAAAGTTGCAGAGCACTACACTTCAGAGCAAGGGTACCACAGCTATTCCCTTCAGAATGTGTGTGTGCGTGTGTGTGTGTGTGTGTGTGTGTGTGTGTGTGTGTGTGTGTGAGTGTCTGTGTCTGTGTAGGGCAGAGGTTGATCCTGGGTGTCTTCTTTAACCCTGCTCCACCTGAAACTCAGTGATTGGCTAGGCCAGCTGGCCAATGGTCCCGAGTCCACTTGTCTCTGCCCCCTAAACTCTGGGATTTCAGATGGCAAGGGCTGTGCCAGGCTTTTATGTGAATGCTGGGGATCCAAACTCAGGTCCCCATGCTTGTAGGGCAAGCTCTTTATCCACTGAGCCATCTCCCTAGCTGGTTTATTTCATTTCCCATTCCATAAGAGGAACAGATGTACTCCTCAGTTTACCCAAAAGTCTCCTTTGCCCGACTCTTGACTTGCCTGTCCTTTAAAATACAGAATGGTACCAAGCACCATGCAAAGGTTTGCCTGGCTCTGATGGAACATAATCAGGAATTTAAATGGTCAGACAGCCCCAGTAGAGAGTGTTAGGGATGTTGCTCATTGTCATTTTGAAGACTCTGTGGGCACCTTCCTACCTGACTGACTGGGACATTCTCTTACTCTTCTGTACCTCCCTGGCCTCATCTTTAGGTGATAGGGTTGGACTGGGTGATCTTGGGTCATGATACTACAGGAACCTCTGATGACCAGAATGCATAACCATTTCTATCCCAGTAGGCAATGGGGCAGCCAGTCTTGCCTGTTGGCTGTTGTTCTTCCTCAGGGACCTGCCACAGCAATCCAGGGGATCTTGGTGCACAAGCCCCACATTGACATTTAGGCAAATTACAGAAGAAACTCCCTTATACAGAGGAAAATAATTTGATCCTTTCTATGGTTATTTTCCTGTTACTGATATATTTACAAGAACAATTTCAATTTTCTCCTCTTGGACATCATGGGGGCATCTTTGAACAAATACACGATGCAGCTCCTGAACCAGCCAGGCTGCTCCGAAGCGCTTGCTCGGATGTGCTCGTTAGAGTCTGGGTTTGTGTGTGTCTGCACTCTCTGTCACATGAGTTCAGGTATTCAAAGGAAGGCAGCTGGGTGGACGGCCTGCAGAGGCTAAGCAAAGGGCCTTCTGCCAAACTCTGCTCCTTTAATTCACCTAAACGCTGACCTTGAACAATTGCCCTTTATGGGATGTGATGAGGTGTGAATTCAATCTCCATCCTCACTCGGGTCTTGTCATTTTCTGTGCCATGATTGCCAGTTGTGCCAACTGGACTGGTGAGATTGACAAGGTTCTCTGGGGAAAGCTGTCATCAAAAAAGGCCCTTATAAAATCATTGGAGGCATGGACTTTCTCTGGACAATGTTTGGGTTTTTTTTGGTTTGGGTTTATTTGTTTCTGTTTTGTTTTTGTTTTTTGGTTCTTTTTTTTTTGTTTTGTTTTGTTTTGGTTGTAATGAAACTAATGAATACTGGTACTGGTATGGGTGCATCACCAATACAGCTTAATTCCATAGCCTTTGATTGATGGATATAAAAGGTGCTGGTCTGGAGGCTTTTTCTGTTGTTTCCTTTTCTTCTTACGTGCTGAGGCTCATGACTTAAACTTACTGCAAAGTTACTCTGTGTGCTCCAAAAAAGGAGGGGGCTGAGAAGAGGGGAACGGGCATTCTGCAGTTTTCCTGGTGCTCAAAGAATCAAATGCAGCCAATTTAACTTCATCAAATCACTGACATCCAGGGCTGATACAGAAGATGGAAAATATGCAAGGCCAGAGAAGAGCCAAAATCCTACAGTTTCTATCAGGATTAAAGCCAGATGTTGCACTGACTGTACACATTTGATAAAAACCCACAATGATAAAGGCTTTCTTCTCCCTGCCATCTGTGGATGCTGGGTTCCATTCATTAGCGCATGGCCCATGTATCTGTCCTCCAGGCCAACTGGGTAGCATTTAATTCAGTACCGGGGTTTCTCTCCGAGGCAATTGCACTCTCTTTGTGTGTGAGCTTCTATATGTTGTTGTGGCTTGAACAGATCTGTTTACACTGTACTTGCTATGGCAACATTTATCTGATATGGACAAAAGGCATTTTGATTCCTGAATTAATAACACTTGACTCAAGCGTATGATTCACCAAAAGGTATTCAAAGTGTTTAAGTGAAAGCAATGTTTCCTCTGAAGCCAATTAATAAAGGAACAGTTCCTTGCTGCAGTCATCCAAATGCTCTCATGGAAGGATTGCCCTGTTCTTTAAGCCATGAGGCTTTCCCTGCAACGAGTGGCTGGAGACGGAAAGAAAGCAATGTGTATCCTGTGGGCATGGGCTTCCAATCACAGCCCAGGTAATTCCATGTCGTAAGTGAGACGTGCAGGGGTGGCTCCTGTTCAGTCTAACAAGTTTGACCCCAGCTGTGAAGTGTGAGAGGGCCCTGAACACAGAAATAAATGACCGAGCTTGTCCTCCAGCCCTTCCTCTTCAGCCCCTCTAGGGCTCAGGGCTGGCACTCACCCAGGCCTCCTTCTACCTGTCCGTGAGCTGGCACCTCACCAGGGCTGGTGACTAGATTTGACTCTGGGATCTTTTCTGGAAAGCAGATGTAGCCCCAGGGGCCCAGGTAAATGGTTTCCTCTCCTTCCCCCTACAGATTCCAAACAGAGTTTCCCTTTCTTTCTTCCATTGAAAAATTGCCAAAATCCACTCCATACTGTACAACTAACCTCCAAACAGGCAATGGAGAATGATGTTAATTTAAACTTCTGCCTTATTAAGTAACAAAACCCAGAAATAATGTGATCAAAGCCAAAAGACACAAACTTCTGCCGTCTTTCTTGAGATAAAAGAAGTAAAACACCCATTAAATGAAGGAGGCTTGGACACTTAATAAAAATAGCTAATTGAGTGTTGGAGTAACTTAGCGTTTTGCCTCCCCAGCGAGCGAGCAAGCGGCACAGTACTCAAGGTTAGCCTGCATCCCCTTCCCTCTTGGTCCCTCCTGCTGTGGTTTAGGCCATCACATCCTTGTTTTGTTTATTCCCTTCCTTGTGTGCCAGGGACTGCTGCTCCCTGGGAGTGGAGAAAGGATGATTGACCGGGTCCAGGCTCTACGAGCCAATACCAGTGATGGAGGCTAGAACAAGGACAAATGAAGTTCTTAGACAAAACAGTTAGCAGAAGAGTGGACTGCAACACAAGGAGATGGGGTACTTCCTGGCTGTCCTTCTCATCATAATCCTGAAATGCCCATTGGAATGGATTCCTTCTCCTTTTGTGGGTGCCATTATGTTCTTTTTTTTTTAAGTGATGTTAAGTCTTAGTTCAGCATACCCCCCCTTTCCTTTCTTGTTCTTTTTGACTTTGAATCTGCAAATACTTTTTAAAAAAACACCTTTCAAATACCAGTATACCAAAACAAAAAATGCACAGTGCTCATCCAAGCAAAGCCCACAATCCAGTCAAAGCAATGCACATAACAACTCCACTCAGAATAAAGCTACCGTTTCCTACCCACGCTGGGTAAACAAGCCATTTGAACCATGCCCTGGAAATGCAGATGCTGTGAATCCACCCCAGATCTGCCAGCTGTGGGGCTCTGGGATAGGAGAGTGAGATCAAATGAAGTGTAATCATCTCCTCAAATTGGTTGCACTGGAAAACAAAAACTGGGGACTACTGGTACCAAGACAGGAACACTGGGTTTCAAAGGCAGACCCAAGCCTCCCAGAGCCGGCCCAAGCTTTACTGGGTTTGGATTTTGAGTTTTTCATATGGCACCCAGCCCCTGGTTCAGTTCCTCTGTGATGGGGGGGTAAGGGTCGGGGGTGGAATAATACCTTCTTGAATGAGTGCTGGGTGCTTTAAATGAAAGAAAATGGGACAGAGCAACGGGTTGCTCTGTAGATAATTGATGCTCTGAAATAGTTGTCACCAGCCTGTCTCTACAAAGGCTGTAGTGATAAAACACCACAAAGCAATGTGAGTTCCAATGACTTCCCTCCAGCCTCTTTTCTTTCGAGTAAGAAAATGTTTAAGGAAAAACTTGACTAAGCTTTCCAGTTTTTTTAAGTCTACGTTTAATGACTGCATTTTGTTTTGTTTTCGTTTGCTGTGTGCTGGTGCTTTGTTTTTGCTTTGTTGTTGGTTTCTAGCCCTTTGGGTGATGAGAGAAAGACTTGTTGCTAGAGGCTCAACACGTGCACACCGGCAAGCAGGACATCCTATACAAGAGCTAAACGCAAGACCCGAGTTCTATTCTGAAGCTTCTGCCTCAGAAACTTCGCACCCAGGGAAGGCAAGTAACTTGTCCAAGGTCACAGAAGCAGCTGGAGGCAGAAGGAAGGCAAATCTAGTGAAATGGGATTCTCACCTTTTCCCTCTGAAGTTCTACCCAGGTCACGTTGCCCCAAGAACCATGAAGGGTATGGGGAATGAGTCAAAGTTGAAGTCAGCCTTTATCTCTTTTGCATCAACCCTCAGTATAATTTCCCATCAAAGAACTAATGACAGCCCTGCAGAGACAGCCCTCTACAGAGACGACAGTCCTCTGCAGCGTTCATTCCAGTCCGCATCCCTACCTTCTCCACCATTCCTGGCCATTGCTGGAAAGCAATGCAACC
>CABHPP010129350.1:0-17245 GCA_902168425.1 Peromyscus attwateri
CCCCCCTTGTCAGTCAGGTGCAGGGAGACCCTGTCTCAAGAACATAGGGTAGGGTGATGGAGGAAACACTCTTTTATACACATAAATGCTTATGGATTCATATATATCCATGTAACCAACCTGCATGGTTTAATGCACACACATACAGGAGTCAGGATGTCATCACTAGACATGTGATGCTGCTTACAGAGGATGCTCCATGATGTGAGGAAATTCTGAGAATTTCATCAATTTTTTTAAAAACAATTTTATTACAAATAGGTTTTTTTTCATACAATATATTCTGAATAAAGTTTCCCCTCCTCCATCACCTCACAGATCCTCCCTACCTCCCCACATCCACCCAAACCCACAACCTGTCAGTTTTTTTCTCGTTAGAAAACGAATGATTTTTTGAAGAAATAAGAGACCTCATACACCAGAGTGTTCAGTGGGTGTGAGTTGTTATAAGACACACAGGATTTTGGTTGAGGGCAAAATAAGAGGGAAAATGGCAAGAGCATTGACCATGGTAACTTGAAAATGGGTGGAGAGTGGGGTGTGTGTGTGTACATCTCAAGGGGCCTCCCTCACTCATTGTCAGGAAGAGAAACACCAATCCCTATCCCTGTGCCAGTCAGTTCTGGGGTTAATAATGCAAACTGACACTCCAAGACTTTTTTTTTTTCTGAGTGATGTTGATTTAAAATTATAATTTAATATGCAAAGAACTACAGGGAGACAAAGATCCCTGAGAGGGGAATAATTGTCTGCCTCAGGGGTGAGATCTCTCATTGGTTGTCCAGTACCAGGTGGTCAGCCTTGAAATCATATACACCCAAACAACATAAAACAGAATCAGCATGTATCTTGTATAATTTGCATAGACATATATGTTTATATAAGTGTGGCCAATGATTTAACTCTATTTGAATATGTTATATATTTATATTCATATAAACAATATATTTTATGTATTTTTGTTATATATTTTATACAATATATTTATATTTGTACAGCTAATAGTTTTAATAATTAAGTCTATTAGTTATACAAATATTATTGTTAAATTATTTAATGTAGTTTGATAATAATGTAAATATGTTAAATACATTCTGTATGTATATACAGCATACAATTAACTGTGATGGTTTGAATAGGAATGGCCCTCACAGGCTCATACATTTGAATGTTTGGTCATTAGGGAGAGATGCTACTTGAGAGGTATTAGAAAGTTGACCTTGTTGCAGGACATGTGGCCTTATTGAAAGAAGTATGTCTGTCACTGGGGGTTAGATTTGGGGTTTCAAATGCTCAAGCATGGCCCAGTGTCTCTTCCTGCTGCTTACCTGAGGTTCAGAATGCAGAACTCTCAGCCCTTTCTCCAGCATTATGCCTGCAAGTAGCCATGTTTCCCATTATGCTGCTAATGAACTGAACCTCTGAAACTACAAGCAAGTCCCAATTAAATGCTTTCCATGATGACAGCTGGCGTGGTTATGGTGTCTCTTCACAGCAATAGAACATTGACTAAATCATGTACCATAAGTGTTTTCTCCTTATAATTAAAATAAAATAGTAAAAAAAAAAAACAAAAATAGAAAAGAGTTTTGTTTATTTGTTTTATGAAGTGGTCAAAGTAAATTAAGATATAATGGAGAATCTAGAAAGTTCTAGAAATAAAAAATGTGTATCACCAATGAAAATGTATTTGAAGTGGCAATCTAGTGATTATGAAGGCTTTCAAATATCCAGACAGCTGTAGAGTGTGGGTGTGCCTAAATTTGTGAATCCAGCTCCAAGAATCCTTCCTATCATATATAAAACTCCTGATTTGATATTCATCCTGGAAGTGTGTGGCTGTGTTTGGAGTCCTCTTGCCACACTGTTTTCCTTCTCTTTGCTTACATTGGGATTTCTTGTATGAAAGAAAGAAATCCCTGAGAAAAAGTAAAGGCAATCACCTTTCCGTTCCTTCAGCAACCCCAGCCCAAGTTGCTGCATCTAGTTTGGCTAGTAGAGAACACAAATCTCCCATTCATGAGCAATGTATAGCTCTGTTCCCTAAATCATACAAAAGGAAATAATGACCCAGATTGACATTTTGAAAACAGATGAATCAATACCCTTTAGTACTTTGAAAGTTCCAGCTTCTCACACTGATCTGTTAACTCTTTTTATACCAGGAATAAAGTCTGAAGTTAAACACACACACACACACACACACACACACACACACACACACACACAAAACAGAAGTGAAATGGGTTTGTTATTGGTTAAACATGAGTATATGGGGATATTTTTGCTTTAAAATGTGGTTCTGCATTTAACCCAGCATAAGAAACATAAAGGGAGTTACAGAATTTTCTGCCACATCACAGGCGCAGTATTTATCTTCCATCACATCAGCCCAGGACTCCACCTCTGCAGCTCTGATATGAGTGGCAAACCCACATCAGTAGAAACCAGGCTGAGAACAACAGCTGAAAGCAGAATCTTCACATTGCTGGTGCTTGCCATGTCTCCTGCTCAGAAGCCCTGACTAGGACAATAGTCAGGAGGCTACATTGCTTACACAACTGTGCCCTGGTTGGTTCTGAGCATTCAGGTTGCCATGACAAATGTTTGCTGAGGAGATTAGTATTATGACATGGCTGCAGTTCAAGATTACTGAGGGAGGGATGGGGGTTAACTTTTCTTTGAGGGCAACAGCCATTGGTATAGGTTGCCTAGAGCCAGGTAGATGAGCCCACACATGCACACAAGTGGGAAATACTAATTGGATTTAGTTGTCGAGAAAAGACAAAACAAAAACGTGAAGTTGAGATAAAGATGGGAGCTATTTGGGAGAGATTCTTGGGAAAGTGGAGGGTGAGGGCATATATGAATAAGATGACTATAAACAATTATGAAAATTAAAAAATATATAATCCCCCTTTCATAAAAAAGACACTGCTAATTGGGTAGAAATTTGCAAATACCTCATTGATTCCTCAATTTATTGTCATGAGATTTTTGAACTGGCTCTTAATTATTTTTTTTGATATTTCTCCTGCTGTCTTAGTCAGGGTTCTATTGCTGTGAAGACAAAGGCTACTATTATAAGAGAAGGTGTTTAATTGGGGTGTTGCTTACAATTTTAGAGATTTAGTCTATTATCATCGTGGCTGGGAGCATGGCAGTAGGTATGGAACTGGAACAGTAGCCAAGAGCTACATCCTGATTCCTAGGTTATGAACTTAAAGTTAAACTCTTGCTGAGAACACATTGTACACAGGACTCAGGGGCACTGAGCTGGAACTAACCCGGAAGCATCTTTCTTAAGGACTGGCTTACATAATACCTAAGGTGCTTTGCAAGTATTCAAGTGAGGAAAACAATCAATATTCCTACCCAGCTGTAAAGCCAATGAGACACCACAATGATCACAATGGCAAAAATGTCCTAAAGTGGCTCTTATAATTTGGGGAAACAAACTGCTATCTATTTGAACTTATGATCTACTTAGTGTGAATATTATATGTGAATAGTCCATTTACATAATTCCCGTGCTGAACCTACTTCAGCCCTTCTTCTGTCTCCCTACTCCCTCTAAAACTCATGTCTTCTTCTTAATTGTTATTGTCACATACATACATATGTAAATGTATGGTGTGTGTGTGTGTGTGTGTGTGTGTGTGTGTGTGTGTGTGTCTAAATCCATAAATACAAGTGACCATGGGATTTCCTTCCCAAATAATATGTCTACAACACAATCCCTACATCTAATGCTTAGGAAATCACACAAGACACAGAGCACAATTATCATTGGAGAAAGATGACCAGGACACCTACTCTGAGGTTGCATCTTCTTCATATGAAGGGGAAGTTGCACCAATGAATTCTCAACAGCATGGTTGCCTAAACAAGACCTTCATAATGTCAGGCCAAGTTAACATGCTAATGTGGATGGGGGCAATTTCATAAAACTTCACCTTAAATGAAGAAGAGAGATAGATAATTAGGGATTGATTTGAGAGACAGAGAGAGAGAGAGAGAGAGAGAGAGAGAGAATTACTTTTTCCCAAAAATGAACTCCATAAGTGTTTATCCAATAAAAGTTGTTCAGCCTTAAAAATAGATGTATGTGTCACAATAAATGGACTCAGTAAGTTGCTTTTATGCATTGAATTGTGTGTATGTGTGTGTGTGTGTGTGTGTATGTGTGTATGTGTGTGTGTGTGTTAGACAGAATTATAGATAATACATAGCTGATAAATAGGTAGATAGATAAATTCTAGTGGGGGCATTGTTGTCCTACACACAATAATTCAATTTAAACTCTTCAAATATGGATGTCAATATTTTAGAAAGTGCCTACAGCCTGGTAAAATTAAATATAGAATGATCAGATGATGAAAATTGCCAGTTACATTATAAGTGAAATAATTTCATCATTAACTTCTTTGGGTTTAGAGAGTTTATAGTCAGTACAAATAAAAAACCTCCATGGTGTGTCTCAGGAAAATGTGTTTATTCTTCTGATCCAATTAGTGAAATGGAGAGTGAAGAGCACAAAGTTCTCCACACATCCTTCCTAAATCCTTCACTGTGACAGATTGTGCTTATACTTGCTTCCTAAAATAAAGTACAATAGAGTCCTCATTTATTAGCCAGTTTGTGAATGCCCAGAATGAATTTGTTGCTCTTAATAGTCAATGAATAAATTCACAAAGTATATATATATATATATATGTGTGTGTATATATATATACATATATATATACATATATATGTGTGTGTGTGTGTGTGTGTGTGTGTGTGTGTGTGTGTGACAAAAGTATTTACTTGATATTTAGGTGGCTATAAAAATTGAGATATTGGGAGTATAAATTCAACAACACAGCTTGGGAACTTGTCTTAGTTACTGTTCTATTGCTGTGAAGAGGCACCATGGCCACAGAAACTCTGATAAAGAAAGTATTAAATTGAGAGCTTGCTTACAGTTTTAAATGTGTAATTCATTCTCATCACTGTGGAGAACACGGCATTTCAGAGTCAGACATGGTGCTGAAGAAGTAGCTTAGAGTTCTATGTCCTAATCTTCCGGCTGACAGAGAGAGAAACTCTGGACTTGGAATGAGCCTTTGAAACCTCAAACCCAGTGGCATGCATCCTTCAACAAGCCATATGTTGATGGATCACGTGACCATTGCTTTGTAATGAGTAACAATTTTCCTTTTTCAACATGGAATTTTTTATATCTATGTTTTCATAACTAATATAATAAGGTGTCTTAGGAAGGTCATTAAGTACAATAACAATATTATAATACTTTGTGTGTTCATACATATGATTATAAATGCAACTTGATGAGATCATTTGATGGGTCAAATTATATCTCAAATAATGCATATGTGTATTTATATATATATGCATATACATGTGAAGACCCATAATAGTAGTTTATGATTATAACTTGCCTCAAAGCCCTTCTAAAGATCTCTCATTATATTTATATTATATTATAATATATTATATTACTTTATTTATATTATCACCAAACAATAAAAAATAAATTGACTTCTGAAATCATATATGTTGTTCATGATTTTTTATCAATTTTTCTCTGTCATTCTTTCCTCCTTTAGTACAATTCAACATTCATTCAGCATTTAAGCTTTGAATAAATTTGATGCTGTGTCATCAATACTCAATGCTAGAGGAACCATTAATGATAAGCCTATAAAACATGATAATGAGTGGGTAAAATAGATAGATTTTATGACAAATAAGAAAAATACAAAAATGCCTCCTGTAACAACTTATATTCGATACAGCATATGAAGTTGTAGGTATCATGAAGGAAGGACAGAGGAACAGAATAGAAATAAATCAAGTCCTTGCTGTTTGGAGACAGTATCGTTTCCCAGATGGAAATTATGTAGGTTCCACAAGCCCTTATAAAACAGAATTGTAAGACTGAAGACCTTACAAAAAGGGTGGGAAAGAATGGAAAAAGCCTTGCCTTCTTGTGGGGGAGAGTGGGAGGGTGTGTTAGCAGGGGAGACTGGGGGGTGGGAGAAGGGAAGAGGGGGATCCTTGATTGGTGTGTAAATAAATGACAAAAAAATTCTCAATAAAAAAAGAATGGGGCAAAATTAAAAAGGTAAAAAAAAATGAATGGATAAATAATTCAGCCATTAAAGCCTGTCATCCACTAAAATGACAAAACAAAACAACAACAGCAAAATCACTTTAGGAAAAGGACTTTAAATATATATGTATGTGTGTGTTATTTAAATATATATTAATAAATATAAAATGTATATATGTATTTTCCTGTTTTTATATAAAGTACATATGTTATATACATAACACATTTATAACATATATATTATACATACACACAGAAAAAACTTATATACAGAAAAAATTTTAAGTGAGTTACTCTTTTTATTTAGTTGTTATTCAGTGGAGTGGCAAAGAGACCACCAATTTCTACAGACTGTTGCCATTGCTTTTGATTACTTTACAGACTCATCTAGAACCCTCCAGAACTCAGTGGTTAGATGGTTGCTGAAGTGTCATAGGACATTTAGAAATCAGGTTCAAACCCAGAGACCATACTCCTGCTGCTGAGCCCATCCAGATTTGAGAGGCCTACAATACACTACCACCAGAGGACATAGCAACATCCAGCTCCAAACCGCTGCCAATGCCCACATCTGGGTCGATGGTCCTGAAGCAGACGGGGTCTGGATGGACCCACTATTACCACAGTGGCCCATGAGAACCATGTGTTGAAGTGCAGGGGCCCTGCTGAACTGGCCTCAACCCTTACTGGCCCAGAGTGAACTCCTTTCCCCTACCCCCATTGAAGAGCTGATCCTGAACCTTCCTAGCCCTGGGATAACAGACTCTGATGACACCAACACAAGAAAGCTGGCCCATTCTCTAATAGGAGAAACGGAACCCCATGCTTGGAAAGGTTCTTCCACCTCTTACCACTGGCTCTGCCTGTCAGCTGCAAGGAGTGGTCCTAGTGGCCCAGACTGACCAACTCACCTGACACCTAGGCACACATCCGGGGCCTGGTGTTGGCACACCATAGCATCTAGCCTGTCATTGAACTGCTACAGAATGGAAAAGGACTGATCCTGTGGAACCATTGCCATAGAATCTCCTTGACTTGTGGCGACAAAAGGATAATAGAGAGGAATGCATGTGGAGGTCCAGTATTCATGGTGTACCAAAGCCTTGAACCTGACAACAATTCATTACACAATGAACATTTACAAGTAAGGCTGTTTGGACAAAATGATATAATGCATAAGACACAGCAGCTCCCAATGCCTTTAAGATGAAAGAAGAGGTACAGGAGATGTGGGAAAGACAGGGGGATAAAATTTCTCTCTCTCTCTCTCTCTCTCTCTCTCTCTCTCTCTCTCACTATTGTATATTTTTATTCTCTTTTAATCTTTCCTTTGATGTGACACTACAAAAGTGAGGAGCAGATACATTGAAATGGGAGATGACTGGGATTGGGGTGCATGATATGAAATTCCCAAAGAATCAATAAAAAAGGAATTAAACATTTTTTTTCTCAGACACCCCATGATGAGCAACGAAAAAGGATGGTGCCAACTAGAAGAGGAGTCTGAATCCAATAAGACAGTGCAAACACTTTTGACAACATATTAGACCAGCTTGCAGGAGGATCTGGAGCTGAAATTATGATTGAGACAGTCACACCACAACCGGGACAGCAGAGGTATGCATCTACTTACAACTAAACTTCATTCTAGGACAGACTTGGGTTGGGGAGATCCTTGGAACTGTTTGTAACTCTGTCTATTGTGGCCACATTGAAAAATTGTCACTTTTGTGTTTTTCAGATTTACTTGTATGTGTTTGTGGCCTACTGCAGATGCATGAGCTTAGCTTATTATTCTAAAAAGTCTGGGTTTTCTGCATGAAACATAATTTGTTAATAATTCATAGATGATTAAGCCTTTTACCCATAAGAAACCATATTTCTTTTTGATATCAGAGCCTAATAACAACCCATTTATATGGAAACTTCAAGACTCTACAGTCTGTGGGTTTTGGAAAGGATGGGGACTGTTTGTTGAGCAAATTCACTTTATTTTCTTATTATGCTTTTTCTGTGTAGATAGTTTTATTCAGTTTTTAAAGTCAGAAGAATGGTAACATTTCTCTTGTGAAAGGGAAGCTGCAGAACTTTCCATAAAGTTCAACATAGAATGGGCGTGTGTAAGCTATTGACTCTATGATTTTATCTTTCACCTAATTTTTCTATTGTCCTCTAAATTTGAGACAAAATCCAGAAGACCTAATGATAACATAATGTATAAGATTCATGGTACAGTAGTATTAAAATCTTCCAATAAGAGGACATTCATGCTTCTCAGTCAAAAGAATGGATTATGCCTTTGAGTACAGACAAACCACTTTATCTTGATGGAAAAAAAAAACAATTTAGATAGATGCTTAAAATTACCCCTTTTTAAATATCAGATGGGCATTTGGTTTGCTTCCTAAGAGTATCCTGCTCTGCCTCTGAAGCTTTCCTACCTAGTGAGCCTCATCTACTGCCTATTGAGCCTCACCTACCAATAGACTTATCAGAGAAAGTTCGTATGTCATACTTATGATGTGGGTAATTTTTTCCTATGTAATTATGATACTCAATGAATTATGAATTATTCTCAAAAACAATTATTTCCTGTTCTGTTATCAACCAATTTGACTGGCTTTTATTTATCAGTTTATTTGATTGTTTGTTTTTTGTTTAATTTTGAGACAAGTTCTCATGATGTAGCCGTGGCTATTCTAGAATTCAATATATAGACCAGACTGTCCTTCAAATCACAGAGATCCACCTGTCTCTGATTCCCAAGACCTGGAATTAAACACATGCAGCACCAGGCCTGGTTAATCAGGTTTTTAAAAAATATATTCTATTTTTATTTATGTATTAATCTTTGTGGTTTTGTATGGATAAATGTGCCAAGGGGCTGAAGTACCTGTGGAGCCCAGAAGAGGGTGCCAGATTCCCCTGGAGCTAGAGTTACAGTTGTTTCTGGACCAACATGTGGGTTCTAGGAACCAAACTCGGGTCCTCTATAAGGGCATTCAGTTCCCTGAACTACAGAATCATCTTTCTCCCAAACCAGACTGTGTTTCAATAATTAGAATGGATTGCATATTTCTGTTGTTGTGTATTACATGACATTGATTGAAGACAGAAATGTATGCATGATAAATCAGTTCATTTAGTTAACAGAAGAATTAGTACAATTGTAAGGGGATGGAAAGAAATTCATGAAACCAGAACTGTGGCTTCACGTAATAAAAGAAAATTGAAAAGGGCAAGTTATCTTTGTTGTCATGATTCTAGTTTCACAGAAAAAGTGATATGGGGGAAATATTCCTGATCTTGTCATCTATGAAGCTTCAAAAGCAAAAAGCAACACAAACATACAAAACAGCAAGATGTGCATGAGGTAAAGATATTGACAAAATTGCTTAGATTGTAAATGAAAAAATATTAATGGAAGAGGAATATGGTGGAAAAGTTTATTTAAAAAAAGATACACGTGACAGGGTTAAACTATATTTGTCTTCATTTGGTGTCCTCAGCTCTGTCCCTTGCTTTAGAATGACAGTTTTCTGTGTGAAAATTGATTATCTACCACAAAAGTAAAGTATGTGAAAAGTTGTGTCTTAGGAGAGTTTTAGAAATATTATCTACATTTACAGTATTTTCCAATGCACGATACCCTCTTGACTTTCCACAAATATTACTCATTTTTAACTGTCAAGTGTTTCACAAAATTTTTCCCATTGGCTCCTGGATAAAAGAAATCTACACTTTGTTCTAGGAGAGAGTAGCTTCTCCTCCTGTTATGAAGATTAACATTAATACCAATCATAGCTTTTCCACTTTTTATTATATGTATGAATAGAATTATAAGTAGAATACTACATTTAAATACATAACTCTAGTAGACTAATGTAAGAATTTTAGCAAATTAAAATGAGAGTAGGCTCTCTTGCCCTGTTTGTACTCAGCCATATAGTATCTTTATTGATCACAAGTGTCTGTGAAAGATAGTTATAAGGGAGGGAAAAAGTAAACACAAACAAAAACATCATTTGAATCCCTTAATATTTCCAGTGATTTTGAGTAAATTTAAAAGTCTCAATATATGATTATTATGCATATTTTCATATGCATTTTTCATTGTGTGCTGAATAGTGATGCTATCTGTAAACATCAAGTGCTGCCTCTTCTTCTTTGGAATACTGAGTTCCTTAGCCAGCTTCTTAAGCCCCTGTTTCTGTGGTTTGCTCAGGCTCTGTCCATTCCCTACAGTACATAGAACAGAAAGCAATGGAGGTGGCTCAGAAGATACTGGATGACTCAAGATGGATCCAGTTAGGATGGGGCACATTGTTCTAATCCATGTGAACATCCCACCTTCTGGAACTGCCCTCATCCCCACCAGCTACATTGTGCTCAACCTAAGATTTCTAAAGTGGACAGAACACATTTAATGGAGTCCTAGTGTCATTATTATTATTATTATTATCATCATCATTGTTTTTTTATTATTTATTTATGCTTTGATAATATCATAATATTCATTCACAAATGCTTCCAGTGAATTCTGATTGTTGGAACTGGTGAACTAAATATCTATCCAGGTTCTGGCATCTCTTCTTACTTCTTTGTATATTCTAGAAGTCATGTCTGGGTTTTGTTGATTATTATTGAAATGAAAAGTGAAATTAGGCTGAACAGTTTTATGAACCTGATATCAGCGCCCATGTATACTCCACTCTCTCTACCTACACCCACCCTAAACCTCACCCTCCCACCCTATCTCAGCTCCCCTGCTTCCCCTCACAACTTGGTCAAACAGAGCCAGCTGGCTGAAATTTTGTCAACTTGACAGGGGCCAGGTTCATCTGGGAAGAGGGAACCTCAACTGAGAAAATGTCTCCTTCAAATGGGCTTGTGAGAAGCCTTGTAGGGCATTTCCTTGATTGATGACTGAGGTCACATACACACAAACACACACACACACACACACACACACACAAAATGGTTTGAATTATCTGTTGTGTTAAGTAATCACATATTCATAGACTGTCTGGTACCCGCCATCTATAATTTTTTTTTCTTTTTTTTTTTTACTTCTGCAACTGTGTAAGTCTGGCACTCAAGGTCCACTCTTAAAAACAAAGCAAAACCCTACTTCTGAATTTACTCCTTCCATGTTGCTAATGCTTCATGCTTGTGTTTGTAGCATTAAAAGCCTTGGAGAAATTTAAATTTGGGTAATAAACCCGATTTTCAAGACTGGAACAGAGACTCTGGGGTCAAGAATAAATGGGCAGTAAATCCAGGCTTCCAAGAGAAGACTGTCCTCATTGTCTATCCGAATTTTCTATTTCTGACTGGTTTCAACCAGAATTGCCCAAACTTATCAAACAGTAGAAAATTAGAGCAGTCAATCTTGCAAAAGTCAGGGACACAACTCAGGGTGAGACCACAATACTCTGAATAAGCCCAGGAGACAATGACAATATTGGCAAAGGACTTCTATCCTGTGTACAAGTCTAGGATAGGTGTGACAATTGTGGGGATACAGACAATGGTGGGAGAGGTGTAGTTTCTAGGCAAGATTCAAGCACAAAAAAACAATGTTCATATAAGGTAGGGAAGAATAGGGAAGAAGAGTGTAATTAATTTTTTTTTTCTTCAGTTTTTGCCATTATTTTCCTTTTAACTCTCTACCGTTCTGATGGGACTATCTCATGACACCCTGCTTTCACGTGTTCCTTTGAAAACATTAACCATGCCATCTATAACCTATGTATCCTAGCACATTTGGCTTTGTTTTTATGGATATTGTGTCAAACAGAACAACCACCTATGCTGAAGACAGGCCACATTCCTGTTCATGGCAAACATTTCATTTTCATCCTTCAAGGGAGGCTTGTCCAGGTGCCAAAGCAGAATGAGCAGTAGATTTGTGTGGTGGGTGTTGCCTATGAAAATTAAAGCCTGAGGAAAGGAATAGGAAGAAACTTCAGAACCCTGAAAGGAGGTAGAGTTGAAAGCTGGGTAGAGATTCCTGACTGGACATGTCCAAGATGCTTTGTTAAATGCTAGGGAGATCTAGAACAGAGGTGGCTCATTGTGGGAGTCTCACATTGGGTAGAAATCTCTGTCCTAATGCCCTGTTGTATATGCTGATGGCTGGGGATGCTGAAGAGTTTATCTTCTGTAGAGGGTCCCAGAAGCTTCTCCAAAAAAATCACAGGTGAATCTTGAAGAACCATGGAATCTCCATGATAGGGATAGGACATTTGATTTTAAATATTATGGTTGGTATCTTAAGATGTTGATCATAATTACTGGTGCTTTTCCAATCTCTTCTTAAGCAGTACTGTGACCAAAATGAAACAGACAAAAGCAATAGGTGAGATTTTATAGATTATCTTATGAGGTGACATATACTTAAATCCATGCTATAAATATAGAATATCATTCCCAAAGAAATATAGACTGGTCACTATGTCATGACACTAATCTGACCAATCACTCTGGAGCAAACACTGGTACAGATATAAGAGATAAAATTTCATAGAAATCCTCATTTTACTTCCCTGAGGTCTCAGCCTGTGCCATTCTTTCCTTGTTAACATTCAGAGGAACAAGTTCTCTTCCCTTGTTGAGACTCTCTTCTGCTTTCTTCATTCAAACATAAATTGAAATTTGGATACAGACCACAATAATATCTGTTTTTCTAAACTATTCCTTTTTCTTCCTTCCTCCCTCTCTTTCCTTCCCTCCCTCCCTTCCTTCCTCCCTTCCTTCCTTCCATCCTTTCTTCCTTTCACTCAGAGTCTGATATCAGGAAATTGAGAATACAATCTGTGACTTCTTAGCTCTTACTGAGAGACCTTAAGTTTTAACAGAACCAAAATGAGCTTCATTATCCTATGACCTTTGTAACTGATTAACTTTTCCTTATCTCCACTTTTCCCTCTCTAACGTTGTCTTTGGTTAATATTACAGACTTAATGTAAGTTGATGAAAACAGGTTGTTTTTGTTCAATACATGTGAAGCATATATTCTTTTTGTTTTACTTAAGTTTGTGTTAATAAACAGCAGTGCTTTTGTTATAGATAAGGAAAAATAGTAAACAATCTTCCTTTCTTTGTGAGGATTAGGAGATCCATGAGGTTTTAAGGAATAAACAAAGAGAATTTAATTTTAAAAACGTTTTTGGCATGCATACAATTTTAGCATTTATTAATGACAGATTTGAATAAAAGATTAATGTGCTTGCTAATTTTTATGTAAAGAATTACACAAATTACACCACTGGAGAGATGGCCAGGGTGAAGAGCACCTCCTGTTCTTCCAGAGGACCCAGGTTGGGTTCCCAGGATCCACATGGTGTCTCACAACCCTCTGTAAGTTCAGTTCAGTTTCAGAGGATCCAACATCCTCTTTTGGTTTCTGTGAGTACCAAGCACACATAATACACAGACATACATACATGCAGGTGAAACAACTAGACATGTAAAATAAAAATAACTAATTAACTCATGAATAGACATAGAACTGGGCTCAATAGTAATATCAATTGTCTGCAAGATGATACTGGTCTGGCTGTTCTTTTTCAGATTCCTAAATTTACTATAGACCTTTTGAATTTTGTAATATAAGCATGGGTTTATTATGCTTTATATGTTTCTATGTTTTATAAGCTCTTATGAATGCTTCCTGCTCAGTTTAAATGAAAACAAATATTCTTTGGCTTGTCTAGAAACCAGGAACAGGGATAAGATCAACAATAACCTCCAAGCCCAAGGATAACATTGTTTTTGTTTGTTTGTTTGTTTGTTTTAATTACAAACTGAATAACCAATGGCTTAAGTTTCTTGCTAGCTAGCTCTATCATCTTAAATCAACCCATTTCTATACATCTATGTTTTGCTACATGGCTGTGGCATTACCAGTCTGTTGGCATGTTGCTCCTTGGGCAGTGGGCTGGCATCTCTCCCACCTCTGCCTTTCTTCTTCCTGTCTCTCTCTTGGATTTCAGCCTAGCTATAACCTGAGTTGCCATAGGCCAGAGCAACTTCTTCTTCTTTTTTTAATTGGTGCTGCCAGAAGCAGACGTGTCTCACTGTCCAGAAAGTCTAAGTTTTTAAAACATTTTTTTCCATTTTTATTTTTTTAATTTATTTAGGAGTCTGCTTGCATTTCTTTTTTTTCATTATTTATTTATTTATTTATTTATTTATTAGCAGCTTGATACAGTACAAATTCTTATCCTAATAGTGAAATGTTTCATTGAGGCTTGCCCAGTAATTAAGTAATCTCAAATGGCTGAAAGACATTTAAAGAAATGCTCAACATCCTTAATCATCAGAGAAATGCAATTCAAAATGACTCTGAGATACCACCTTACACCTGTCAGAATGGCTATGATCAAAAATACTATTGACAGTCTATGTTGGAGAGGATATGGAGCAAAGGGAACACTCTTCCACTGTTGGTGGGAATGCAAACTTGTACAACCACTGTGGAAATCAGTATGGCGGTTTCTCAGAAAATTGGGAATTGATCTACCTCAAGATCCAGCCGTACCACTCTTGGGCATATACCCAAGGAATGCTCAATCATACCACAAAGATACATGCTCAACTATGTTCATAGCAACACTATTCGTAATATCCAGAACCTGAAAACAACCCAGATGCCCCTCAACTGAAGAATGGATTAAGAAAATGTGGTACATATACACAATGGAGTACTACTCAGCCGAGAAAAACAATGACAGCATGAAATTTGCAGGCAAATGTATGGAACTAGAAAATATCATCCTGAGTGAGGTAACCAAACCCAGAAGGACAAACATGGTATGCACTCACACATAATTGGATACTAGATATAAAGCAAAGAACAATCAGACTGGAACTCACAGAACGAGGGAGGCTAGATAGCAGGGGAGACTCTGGGATGACTGTGGCTTATAATAAGTCATGGTTTTACTCAATTACTGGGCAAGCCACAATCAAACATTTCACTATTAGGATAAGAAGTTGTACTGTATCAAGCTGATAATAGAAAAAAAAAACATTGTTTATTTTTTATAAACTATTCAACAAACCACCTTAGCGTCTTCAGCAAGGTGGCATTTGCAGTTGAGCAGCTATTATTTAAGTGGCTGTACATTGATGCCATTTTTGATGAAGAGATAAGAATACAATTGTCATTGTTTAAAAATCAACTCAGGGAAAGCAGAGTACATGTTTTATAGTACATAGGTCAAGAAGACAAAGTGGTGGCCTGAAGAATTACAGGCTGTTGTATGGAGATTCATAGGAAACAGTTGTTTTGAAAATAATACATCTCTGTAATAAACTCATCATACTTAATATTATTCTTTCCTTATCTTCCCGTTCTTTTTCTTCTACCTCCACCCTATATTTCCAAAATATCTGATCAACTTCCTGGGTTAATTCCTTGATCTATTAGTAAGTATTGGCTTCAATTTATAAAAACAAAACAAGCAAACAAAAAAAACAAACAAAAAACCCAACAAACTGTAAATCAGAAACAGCAGATTTAAAAAAAAAATCACTTAGTTCTAAAATATGGTAGAAAATCCAAAGAGCTTCCTCGCAATACAATTGATGGCAGTTTTTTTTTTTTTTTTGCTCAAAGCAAACATTGAGCAAACACATCCAGACTTACAATTTTTTTAAATGGTTGTGAGGCCTTAATCCAGGCAATACATAAGGTAGTATTAACTGGTGTGAAATAAGACCATTGTGGCTTGCACACTAAAGACTAATAGAAACTAATCAACTTAAAAAAGGAAAAGTGTATTGCACCCCAAAAATGACTAAGAAGGAAAATTTTATTCTTTTATTTGTTTCCTCAACTGATAATTTTGAAAGCTTTAAATCTCACTTCCAAGTGCAATCAGAGTACATAGAAACATAAACTTACACTGTGCAAAGTCACAGGTTCAAGCCCAGCCAGTGAAACATAAGAAAACATCTCAGATAAATATACATCTGATTTTCAGTTAAAATTGAATTTTTGTGTTTAAACTTTATAGAGTTACACCTGAAATTCAACATAGATATTTTCATCATTTAACCACTGCTCAGTAATTGCTTATTTTACTAATAACATGATATTCAAGAAATTGCTGTTGGTCTGATATATTTTTAAAATATTTATTTGGAAGTTGATTAGAGAAAAACAAGATTGTATACACATAGAAGTGTTGAATGAGTGTAAGTCCTGTGTCTGAGGATTACTTATAAGTATGTGTGTATATATGTATGTATGCCCGCATGTATGTATCTGAGGATTATATACAAAGCATGAGAAATTACCCTCTGGCAAGAATTAAATAAATTGTTTCCATATATGAGTGTTTTAGTGCTCATAACAATGTGAATCCAGACTTGTCAGTGGGGCTTATTTTTCACTTGAATCTCTGCCATTGATACTCAATTTAAACTTTTTATAACCAAAATATAGTTTATTGAACTTGAAAGTAATTTTAGTGAGACACATTCATTGATTATTTCCTATTGAAATGAGAATTAGCATGCAGCACTTGATCTTGGTCATATATAAATCAGGAAATACAACCAGTCAACATTGCTGTTCTTGAGAGATTTCATGTCAACTGTGCTCTTTCCTGCCAAACCAGTTTGTTTGGATTAGAATTCTGTGCATTGTAGTGTTCCTGAATTGCTCTCTTTGACATACTCAGAACATTACACTCCACTGAATTCTTTTCCTATTGGTTTAAATAAAGTAATGACAGACACATGTAAATACTAACAACCAGACTGTTCTGAAAATTAAAAACAAACAACTAAAGAAAAGGATCAGTGAAAGCAGGTTCATCAGACATCATGCAAACATAAATGTTTTGCATGTGTCTTCATTTCATCATTTCACTGGCAGCTGAAAAACTGTGGTCTTCTGAGAAGAAAGCGAAAATTCTAGAAGATGAAGGGTCTTCTGTTTGCTATTTTGGTCTGTTTGGTGTCTGCCACCGAGAAACCCTTACAGGTACAAGGATGGGCTTTCAGGGGGTTATGCAGGGACAAAATTGGCTGTGGTGAATTCATCCCTTTTTAACCTGCCAATCAAGGGATTCTATGAAAATATTGGTGATCTCACCTTTTGTACTGTAATAT
>CABHPP010129350.1:17255-28410 GCA_902168425.1 Peromyscus attwateri
ATTGAGTTTCCTATATTGCCTAATTGCATTTTCATTGGGTAAACGGGGTTAAAAAAATCACTTTTTAAAAAATGCCATGTTTTTTTCTTAATTTCGTACACACTTTAACATAATTAACCATATCTTCACAATTGAAGCTTAATATATGATTGCATAAAGTATTTCACTGTCTTAAAATAATTCAGGCATGAATTTTGATAAACATAATAGAAAATTTTAATCAATCTAATACCTGCATGAAAAACTCATTGTGTGTCATGTATTTGATGCATGGATTTCTCTATGTGTTAGAGTCATCCTACAACAGATAATGTATGAGATAATATTGATATGAATTATAATCCTATTATGTTTCCAATAATAAGAGTTATTTTTTTGAAGTTTGAGTGTGTATGTATGTGTCTCTGTGTGTGTGTCCACACTGTGGCTCACAAATGTTACAACAAAGGTGTAGAAGTCAGAGGTAAAAATACCCAGCAGGCACAGTTTTAACTCCTTCATCTTTGGATAATAGTGATTTCTCAGTGGAAAATCAATCCGAGTGCCTTGACATATGAAGATGTTTTATCATCCAAATATGCATGGGATGCATTTACACATGGCTTTTATTATGTTTTCCTTTAGACTATTTATGTGCATTAAAGCTCCTTTGTAATATGAACCTACAATCTATATTTTACACTAAAATATTTACTCTATATTTTCCTCAATCATATTTAGTATTATATAAAACTATTACCTTTATTAAGTATAAATATACATATATATGTGTGTGTGTGTGTGTGTGTGTGTGTGTGTGTGTGTGTGTGTGTGTTTTCAAATAATATATTGGGCATTTTTAATGAAGGAACAAAAATACACAATAATGCTGTTATCACAATACATATGTGAAACATTTTTACAACACTATATAAAATACTGTTCTATTTCTTTAGTTGAATAACTAATATACTTCATTCCTAAGTCTTTGAGTCATTTTATGTAGTTTTGGAATTGGAGAGGAAAGAGATGATACATGTGAAAATCTTTTAAAAAATCTATAATTTAGTTAGTTTTTCTAACCATTGTTCTAATTAAAATTTTTGCTATTTTCATTTTGTCATTTTATGGAAGTGTGTTTGCTCTGCATGTTTCTTTATGTACATGAAGCACCCACAAGGGCCATATTATATCCGCAGAAATTAAGTTACAGGAGGATGTGTGCCAACATATGGTTCGGTGACCCAAACCCAGATCCTCTGACTAGTGAATCTAATTCATATTAATGTTTAGTTTTCAGGGAATTTTACTATCATCTACCTAGTATCCCAAACTGTGAGTGTGACTCAAGAAAACAGTCAATTCAGGATGTTGATGCGTGAAGTGAAGTTTTTTAAGAATTACAAACTCATGAGCATGACATTCTATGTCAGGTAAGAAACTTTAACTCATATAGAAAAAACTGTTTGTTGAAAGGGGACTCAAAACATTATCAATATATTTCTGCAATGGGAAGACAATATGGATCAAATAATAATTCAAGAAAAGCTGCAGTTGTGGGTCACTGTGTCAAAATATATTAAACTTAGCACTCAGCTCCTAATATTTTAATTTTTTTCTATGAAAATGGTGAAAATACAAACTCAGGGAGTGAAAAATACATTTGTGAATAAAACTGATGTTTACTGAAAGTGAAATATTGATAAATGTGTATATAAGTAAAGGAAAATCTGAGATAGTAAATATCAAAAAAGCAGTGTTTATAAACTCACCGTGAAAAATGCTCCTCCTCTTGAAAACCACGTTGATAATTGTATACCCACCATTGCATTAATGAGGTCACTGGCATAGCTTTTGTGACTGGGAAATCTTATAGATTATGAGTTTGACGCCCATTTTCTTTCACACATCTTATTGTGCACTGAAATTCAATCTACACCTGAATTGAATCACCAATCAAAAATACTATTAATGAAAATACTTACAAACCATGTAATATATTGCAAGGGGCACAATATCAAACATATCTCACTTTCAGCAAGATCATTCTTGAGACAGAAACACACACAGACAATAAATATTAATAATGAGTGGTTCTTATTTATGATATTGTGTTTAGGAGAAATGGGAAGTGCCAACTACACACAGTTTGGGCAGACAAAACTCCATTTAAGTTGTGTGTTACGCTATGTGAGTATCTCTGGCTGAGAACTGGTGGTGTTATTTAAAGTTTCTGTAACCAATCTGACCTTTATCAGGAGCATCTTTAGCACATAACTGGTCCATTATGTCTTACATTACAGCATTTTTAGACCATGAAAAATGAATAAAAAGTACTGGGACTGGGTTCATCATCGGGACCTGGGTGTTGCGTGACGCCCATCGTCATTTCCCCCAAATCTACTATTACCCTGAGTTCCAGGGGGGCATAACCAGACGTAAGTAAAATCTTCATTATCTGCCTTCCATGACCATGAAGAAAAAAATCATGCTATGAATCATGCTATGTGGTACAAAACTAATTAACAAACAAAAAATAATTAAATATAGGCTTTTTAAAAGTTGGTCAAGTACAGGCATGTACATGATATTTTTTAATTTTATGTTAAAACTTATTAGAAACCTTCCCTGACTCAATAATTTAATGCAAGAATAGTGTCATAGTATCAATTCTGGGATTATTATGAAAGAATTGTTTGACAATGTGTTTTAGAAATAATACAATTAAAAATAAATATTAGATATATACAAGTAACCTTATATGGACTCAAAGAGTTATATTCATGAATACATATATATTACATTCATCTTATAAGTTGTTATTTACATAATATAATGCATAATATAATACATAATTTAAATATAATAATATAATGAATATAAACATGCAGTGATAATCATTGAAAAGGGCATGTATTTGAAGGAGATTTTAGAGGGGCATACCCTATATTTATAAGGAGAAAAGGGAAGTGGCAAAATGATGTAATAATATTGAAATCTCAAAATAAACAATAAATAAGGAGAATCTACATGATGTTCTCATGAAGAAAAAAATTATTTCTTTCCAGGCCCAAGTAAATTTTATGTTTTGATACATTTTGTCTCAAACACCACCATCCTATTCAATGCCAACTTTTTAAATGCTTTTGGGAACCTGCAGAGGCTGACTGCAGCACTAGGTATGTAAATCTGATATAGGACAAAAAGGTTTTTTTTTTTTCTGTTTGTTAATTGCAACATAGCTGTGTTCCTGCATTTTATAGCATGATGTACTGCTGTGGGAAGTTATTCACTCATGTGTTTTCAAACATAATTCCAATTGTGTGAAATTTCAGTTGAAATGTATAGGATAATAATTTTAACAATAATTTTAATATTCTTGATTTTTAAATCTGCATCTTAGATATAGTGTGATGGAAATTTACTTATTTATCTGCAGGAAGAATGTTTGACCCGACTTCAGAATAATTTGTCTGACAGGCATCATCATTAGGGAGGGTGGGACGAGATAGCAGGATTTCCCAACTGATGACAATTTGATGAATTCAGACACTTGTGTGATTATAAGTAACATCTCTTCTGACTTTTTCCTCCATGAAATGCAGCCACAGGAACAAATATCACTGAAGAAATGTGGAAACGCTATGTGAACCTGACATGTTACTACAAAATCCCTATTGAAAATATTAAAAATGTCTATGAAGAAGGTAAGTCAGTTTCTGTAAACTGGCCTGAAATTAGAGCAAATCACAAAGATTCTTGTTTTTATCTCAGCAATGTAAAATCCTTACAGAAAATATGAAAGAAATCCAATTATATTTTTTACTTTTCTTTTCTGTTGCACCTCATAGATACATGCCCTAAATGGGAGCATTGATCCTGTGAGTAGAAACAAGGTTCTTGATCATTGGAATAAAACTTTTAGGTTGATTGAATCAAGTAAACACAAAGTATTCATAGTTCTTACTTGGGAACTTCTGCACACCCTTCTGTTATTAGAAAAAATTACTGGCTTCACGTGTGATTAAATGCATTGATTTCAAATATTGCAAAAGTGTTTTCAATAAGGTACCTAATGTGCATCATATTGTGGATTCTACCCTGAGTGAAATAGTGGCTCATCACCCCATTATTAATGGGAATATTGAAACCTAGCATCTAGAAATTTATAAAGCTCCTAGGGATATCAGGTACTTTATTTTTTTTTCTGTGTGGTTTTTTTTTTTCAGAAAATTTTCAAAAATATCTTAAAGGAACACATAGTGTACAGTGTCCCCAGGATGATGGATTCTCATATGTAGATGTCGGAACTGGCTTTATTACAAATCATGGTAGAAATTTCACAGAAAGCAGTCAAGTATATACATGAATATATACATATATATGCATTCAGCAGTAATAATAGAAAATATTGTTTTAATAAATTTAATGGTAAAATTGCTTCACAATGTGCTTATGAATATGCACATACATAAATGCATGGTGCACCAATTAACTGAAAAAGAGCAGAGGGGACATATACGAGGACTTTGTGGGAGGAAAAAATTATATAATTACATTTTATTATAAAAATAAAAGAAATAAAAATCAGTTGTCACCACTCACAATAAAAGGCTTGAAATATCACCTGTTATCATCCCTCCCAGTACTAGATAGAGAAGGATGGAGACTGTGCTTGTAAGCAGCAACAGCTCAAAGGTCAACTGTCAGTCAGGTGCAGGGAGACCCTGTCTCAAGAATAGGGTGTTGGGTGGTGAATAAAAAACCATTCTTTTACACACTTTTATGTTTGGAAACATTTATATCTGTACAAGCAACAGGCATGGTTTAAGCACACACACACAGGAGTCAGGATGTTGTCACTATACACACGATGCTGCTTATGGAAGAGGCATGCCCAATGCTGTGAGAAAATTCTGAGAATTTCATCAATTGTTTAAAATAGTTCATTTTAACTAGATTTTTTTCATACAATATATTATGGATACCTTTTTTCATCCCCCTACTACTCCCAAAGTCTCCCTACCTCCCCAATCACTCAAATCCACAAGTTTTCTGTTTCTTTCTTATTAGAATACAAATTAATGTTTTATTAAAGACATTAAAAAATCTCATGCAACAGAGTGTTCTCTGGATGTGAGTTTTTATAAGACACAAAGGATTTTTTGTTTAGGCTGAAATAAGAGAGGGATAATAACAACATCATTAGCCATGGTACCTTGAAAGTGGGTGGAGGATGGGTGTGTGTATCTATCTCAGGGGGCCCATCCCACATCTTGTCATGAATAGAAATATTGTCCCTACACCTATGCCATTCTACTACTTTTATCAGCTCAAATAAGATAATTATATAGTTCTATTTATGTCAAAAATGATATTAATACATAAGTTATTCTGTGAGCAGAAAAAGTGATATTGCTTACAAATCGTGAAAAATTAATAAAACTTTTGGATTCTTATAAATCACTTTGTAAATAAAATGAGCATGCATATCCTTTCCTTCAGCAACCCCAGCCCTAGTTGCTGCATCAATTTTGAGTCAGTAGAGAACACAATTCTCCCATTCATGAGCAATGCATGGCTTTATTCCCCAAATCCTACAAAAGGAAATAATAATCCAGATTGACACTTTGGTAACAGAATAGTCAATGCCCTTTAGTACTTTTTTGGTCTAATTAATGTCATTTTTATATGTGAATAGTCTATTTACATAATTCCCATCCCCAATCTGCTTCAGCTCCTCCTCTGTCTTCTTACTTAATCTCAAATTCATTGCCTCTTCTTTAATAGTTATTTCCAAATACATACACTCATAAGTATGTTTTTTTTGTGTGTGTGTTACAAACTCCATAAATACAAATAAACATGGGATTCCCATCCCAAATTATATGTCTACAACACAATCTCTACATCTAAAGCTTAGAAATTATACAGAATTGGGAGCAGAATGATTATAGGAGAAAGATGACCAGGACACCTGCTATGAGGTTGCATCTTTTCATATGTCAGGGAAGTTGCACCAATGAAATCTCAACAATATGGTTGCCTAAAAAGACCTTCATAATGTCAGGTCTAGTTGACATGTCAATGTCAATGTGGGAAATTTCATAAGACTTTGCCTTAAATGAGGAAGAGAGATAGCCACTTAGAGATTGATGAGAGAGAGAGAGAGAGAGAGAGAGAGAGAGAGAGAGAGAGAGAGAGAGAATTATTGTTCCCCAATAAAGAGCCCCATAACTCTTTATACTATAAAAAGTGGTCAGCCTTAAAAACAGCTGTATGAGCAATACCGAATGAAAACATTAGTTGCATTTATGCAGTTAATCGTGTGTGTGTAGATAGATAGAATTATAGATAATAAGTAGGTAGATAGATAAATGGATAGATAGACATAAGATAGATGTTCCAAAGTAGATGGATAGATTACATATAGGTAGATAGGTAGATAGATCGATACATAGATATACAGATACATAGATAGATAGATAGATAGATAGATAGATAGACAGATAGTTGACAGATAGCTTTAACTGTCAACTTGACACAAGCTGGATTTGTCTCAAAAAGGAGTCTCAATGGAAGGTTGTATGCACTGGATTGGCCTTAGGCGTGTCCTAAATATCATGGGAAGACCTAGTCCACTGAGAGCAAAGGCTCCCACTCCTGTCACCTTGGCTTGAAATGTGTTATCCTGCAGGGTCCAGTGGGGGCGTTATTTTGTTATATTGTCCTACACACAATAACTCCATTTCATCTCTTAAATTATAGTTGTCTGTCCATGTTTTAAGAAGCTTTTACAACCCTAAATTTTCCTATGAGATTTTTCAATCTGTGAACCTTGTGAGCTACAAAAATGACAATATTGGTGCAACTCTTGGTTAGGTTTTGACTACTTGACACAAGCTCAAGTCATCTGGGAAGAGAGAACCTCAATTAGGAGAATTCTCCATGAGATTGGCTTGTGGCAAAGCGAATGGGCATTTCTCTGATAGATAATTGATGTAAGAGTTCATTAATTTTGAAATGTGAATGAATGAATTCCTCTACCGCTTTTATCAACTCAAATAAGATAATTATATACTCCTATTAATGTCAAAAATAAATGGCATTAATATGTAAGTGATTCTGTGAGCAGAAAAAGTGACATTGCTTACAAATAGTCAAAATTGATAAACCTTTTCGGTTCTTATAAATCACTTTGTAAAGAAATTGAGCATGGAATTCTGAATTCTTTAAATATCTCTCTACTGTTGAAAATAAATTGTTCACAATTAGGAATTAGTTAATCTTTTCCTGTGGTCTATGAAATGATTTATTTCTCAAATGTTACTGTCAAACTTTTCCTCCATAATGCTGTCATGTCCACTAACATGCCTCTCAACATGATTAAATACCTTGAGTCAAATATGAAAACTATTGAGGTCTAAGTGCACGACATACATCCCAGATATAATGTAGGAGACAGACTTTCCTTAGCTCTCAAACAGCTCATGGAAGACATTCACTCCTTATTAGAGATGTGTAAACACCAAATATTTTAACCTAGTCTATATGAAGATGGATAATTTTGCATACATGAACATGTAATATAAAGGTACTAATACTCAAAATTATTGCTCCCCAGAGATAATTAAAAATAGTTGGAAATATATGGAATATGAAAGAAATGATGTTACTATAAAACAATATTACAATAAAAAGTGATTGTCAGTTCGAACTCCCTATTTTACAATTTTTCCCGGTACAATTAAATACAGAATCATTTGATGATGAAAATTACCAGGTACATTATAACTGAGGTAATTTCACTATTAATCCCTTTGGGTTTAGAGAGTTTAATCCTTTCCACTTAACTTTTGTTCTTCTCACAAATCTTTTATTTATTCTCTCAGTTGTTACTATATATCCCATTTATTTCTGTAAGACTTTATTGAAAAAAAAGATTTAAAATTTCAGAGATATTTTAAATTTTATTTTAATTAAATTTTAATTTAGTTTTCAGTTGTTATTTGTTCCAGATGTCCATATGAGACATGTATATATATGAAGTATTCTTTGAAGAATGAAAGAAGAATTCTATTCATGCCTATCAAAGAAATTCAACTGACAGTCAAAAAATATGATAATGGATATAAATGGGCCAATGTTAACCCAAGAAAATTTGGCTATTTTGGACCAGCAACAAACATTCCAGACTCCTGATAACCAATCACCATTTTTAGAATATTTAGTGTAGGCTCTGCATTTTCCCATGAACTTTAATTCACAAATCTCAGCTCAACCTTGGCAATCACTGTGCTTTATATTATAAAATTTTGTGTGGAGCAGGTACATGATGAAATTTCTGCATGCTTCAGTGTCGTCTACCTTTAATCCTAGAGGGATAGGTTAGAAAGACAGAAAAATACTTGTACAGAATTTATTCTGACCTTCTGCACGTTGCACAGCATGGAATCCAATTGAAACATTTTTGTTGATGGGCAAGGTATGAAATCTCAGATCCCACACCCACTACCTTGCTTTCTCCAGAAAAAAAATAAACTTTCTGTCTCAGGTATGATTTATATATGACATACTTGTCACTGGCATTTCCCAGGAAGTCCTGGCATCTAGTTTCATTCATCGCCAAACAGTCCCAGATACTGGGGACCAAGTAATCAGACATCTGAGCCTGTGGGAACACTCACATTCCTGCCACCACTTTTCCTGTAAACTAAATGGGGCTTCAAATGCCCTTTCTGTGATCCCTCACTCAATGGTCATTAATTTTTATTATCGACAGCAGCTATGCATGGCAATGACAGTTCATTTTGTCAACTGCTTTGAACAATAACATATAGATAGCAGTTTTGTGATCTGTCAGTCTAAATAAACAACAATACATTTTTCCTTGGGATCTAAGATCCTCTCATCCATGGCTTTTTCAGTGTGGTTAGAGAACTAGGCCTGAATTATTATTGTGGAACAGGCCTAAGCACCAAACACAGTGCATTGGGCTGACACCATAACATGTGCTCCTCCATTGTACCCTTGTGTATCTCTTAACAGGTGGTCAACATTGTGTTATGTGGGGTTTTCAAGAGGGTCAGACCCTTAATGTCCATTCCTTAAAGTCCACAGTGCACTTGACATTGTGAAATCTGCCCCATAGAGAAGTTGCTCCTCCTGGATGTTTAGGTTTCTCAAGTTCAGTTACATTTTGCACCACTGGCTGTATTTCCATCCTCTTGGTGTTTTCTCCCTGCTGGGTGTTAGAAGAGGTCAGGTCAAGGAACCTGTCCACATTGGTACCAATTTCTTTCTATTGTTTTCTTGCCATTATTTGTCATGAAAATTATAAAGCCACTGCGCACTACATGATCATGATTGAACCTTTTCCACATGTTTTGGTTGGCAGTGAAGTATTGAAGTTGGAATTGTAATATTTACAGATGAGATCAGATTGAAGAGAAACGTAGCTGAAAATTGATCTTTAATCGTCAGTACAAATAAGAAACCTCCATGGTGTCTCAGGAATATTTGTTTACTCTTCTGCTCCAATTAAAAACTGAGAGTGGAGAGCACAATGTTCTCTACACATTTGTCTTAATTTCTTCACTGTGACAGATTGTGCTTATACATGCTCCCTAAAATAAAATACTGCAGAGTCCTCATTTATTATACAGTTTATGAATGCCCAGAATGAACTTGCTGCTCTTAACAGTCTGTGAATATATTCCAAGAGTAGATGTATCTATGTAATGAAGATATTTACTTAGTATTTAGGTAGCTCTGAATTGAGATACTGTGAGTATTATTTCAAAAACACAGCCTGGGAACATGACTTCATCACTGTTCTATTGCTGTGAAGAGACATCATGACCATAGAAACTCTTGTGAAAGAAAGATTTTAATTCGGAGTTTGCTTACAGTTTCACAGGTTTAGTTCATTATACACATGGTGGGGGACTTGGCAGCTCACATTCATACATGATGATGGAGAAGTAGCCGAGAGTTCTCTATCCTGATCTGCAAGCAAAGAGAGAGAGAGAGAGAGAGAGAGAGAGAGAGAGAGAGAGAGAGAGAACTCTGGACTTGGCATGTGTTTTTGTTACTTCAAAGCTCACCCTCAATGACATATATTCTTCAGCAACCCACACTTTTAAATCTTTCAAGTAGTTGCATCTTTTTCACATGATAGGGAAGTTGCAACAATGAAATCTCAACAGTGTGGTTGACTAAACAAGACCTTCATAATGTCAGGCCAAGTTAACATGCTAATATGGATGGGGGCAATTTCATAAAACTTCACCTTAAATGAAGAAGAGAGATTAATAATTAGTGATTGATGAGAGAGAGAGAGAGAGAGAGAGAGAGAGAGAGAATTACTTTTTTCCAACAATGAACCCCATAAGTTTTTATCTAATAGAAGTTGTTCAGCCTTAAAAATAGATGTATCTTCTAGTTCCATCCATTTGCCTGCAAATTTCATGCTTTCATTGTTTTTTTCTATCATCCTGAGTGAGGTAACCCAATCCCAGAAAGACAATCACGGTATGTACTCACTCATAAGTGGATTCTAGATATAAAATAAAGAACAATCAGACTATTTAAAAAAAAAGATGGATGGACTAATGGGTAAACTGTGGGACTCATTGTCACACCGCAGCTTCCAGAATGTTTCTTCGCATTTTTTTGTTTGTTTGTTTGGTTGGTTTTTGGTTTTTCTTTTAAATTTTGTTTTGTTTTGGGGGGAGGGGGGATGGTCACATTGGGACAGGGAGATAAGTGGGATTGGAATGTATGATGTGAAGTCCACAAAGAATCAATAAAAGTAAAAAAAAAAAGAGCAGGAAAAAAAATAGATGTATCAGTCACACTAAATGGACTCAGTAAGTTGTTTTTATGCATTGAATCATGTGTGTGTGTGTATGTGTGTGTGTGTGTGTGTGTGTGTGTGTGTGTGTGTGTGTGTATTAGACAGAATTATAGATAATAGATAGCTGATAAATAGGTAGATAGATAAATTCTAGTGGGGGCATTGTTGTCCTACACACAAGAACTCAATTTAAACTCTTCAAATATGGATGTCAATATTTTAGAAAGTGCCTACAGCCTGGTAAAATTAAATATAGAATGATCTGATGATGATATATATATATATGTGTGTGTGTGTGTGTGTGTGTGTGTGTATGTG
>CABHPP010129350.1:28510-41440 GCA_902168425.1 Peromyscus attwateri
TGTGTGTGTGTGTGTGTGTGTGTGTGTGTGTGTGTGTGTGTGTGACAACTTTATTTACTTAGTATTTAGGTGGCTATAAAAATTGAGATATTGAAAGTATAAATTCAACAACAAAGCTTGGGAACTTGTCTTAGTTACTGTTCTATTGCTGTGAAGAGGCACCATGGCCACAGAAACTCTGATAAAGAAAGCATTAAGTTGAGAGCTTGCTTACAGTTTTAAATGTTTAATTCATTCTCATCATTGTGGAGAACAAGGCATCTCAGAGGCAGACAAGGTACTGAAGAAGTAGCTTAGAGTTCTATGTCCTGATCTGCAGGGTGACAGAAAGAAACTCTGGACTTGAAATGAGCCTTTGAAACCTCAAACCCAGTGACACACATCCTTCAGTAAATCATATGCTGATGGACTATGCTGACCAATGCTTTGTAATGAGTGACAAATTGCCTTTTTCAACATGGAATTTTTTATATCTATGTTTTCATAACTAATATAATAAGGTGTCTTGAGAGGGTCATTAAGTCCAATGACAATATTATAATACTTTGGTTTTCATACATATAATTATAAATGCAACTTGATAATATCATTTGATGGGTCAATTTATATCTTAAATAATGCTGTGTGTTTATATATATCCATATTTTTGTGAAGAGCCATACTAGTAGTTTATGATTATAACTTGCCTCAAAGACCCTTTTAAAGACCTCTCATTATATTATATATTATATTATAATATATTATATTATTTATATTATCACCAAACAATAAAAAATAAATGGACTTCTGAGAACATATATATTGTTCATGATTTTTTTCAATTTTTCTCTGTCATTCTTTCCTCCTTTAGTACAATTCAACATTCATTCAGCATTTAAGCTTTGAATAAATTTGATGGTGTGTCATCAATCCTCAATGCTAGAGGAACCATTAGTTAAACCTATAAAACACGATAATGAGTGGGTAAAATAGATAGTATTTTATGACAAATAAGGAAAATACAAAAATGCCCCCTGTAACAACGTATACTCAATACAGCATATGAAGTTGTAGGTATCATGGAGGAAGGACAGAGGAACAGAATAGAAATAAATCAAGTTCTTGCTGATTGGAGATAATATCGTTTCCCACATGGAAATTGTGTGGGTTCCACAAGCCCTTATAAAACAGACAGATCTGTAACACTGAGGACCTTACAAAAAGCATGGGAAAAAATGGATAAGGCCTTGCTTTTTTGTGGGGGAGAGTGGGAGGGTGTGTTATCAGCAGAGGCTGGGGGGTGGGAGGAGGGAAGAGGGGGATCCTTGATTGGTGTGTAAAATGAATGAAAGAATTTTCTTAATAAAAAAAAAGTATGGGGCAAAATTAAAAAGGTAAAAAAAAATGAATGGATAAATAATTCAGCCATTAAAGCCTGGCACCCACTAAAATGACAAAACAAAACAAAATCACTTCAGGAAAATGACTATATATACATATATATATGTATATGTATATATAGGGTATGGAATGTAAATATATATTAATAAATATAAAAATGTATATATGTGTTTTCCTGTTTTCATATAAAGTATATATATGCTATATATATAACACATGCTTATATATTATACATACACACAGAAAAAACTATATACACAGGAAAAGTTTAAGTGTGTTACTCTTTTTATTTAGTTATTGTTCAGTGTGGTGGCAAAGAGACCATCAATTTCTGCAGACTGTTGCCACTGCTTTTGATTACTTTACAGACCCATCTAGAACACTGCAGAACTCAATGGTTAGATAAGTTTCTGAACTGTCATGGACATTTAGAAATCAGGTGGTGCTGATCTAGAAGCTTGATTACTACTCCCTGGCTGTCATAGTTCTAGAAGATACTATTCTATCCATGCTACTGAGGGAGAAGAACCACCACTTCTTTGCCAGTTGTGAACTCTGCATCATTGAGGGATTACCCACAAAAGTTTGAGGGATGTTTACAGAATCATGGGTTGTTATACAAAAATGATAATTTTAAAAGAAAGCATAAATGATTACTTGGTGCCCAAACAGACATGATGGTGTGCTGAAAGTTTTGAACTTCCAGTTATAAATAGTTGTGAGCTATGATGTGGGTGCTGGAATCGAACTCAGGGACTATGAAAGAACAGAAAATGCTCTTGACCATTGAGCCATCTCTTCTTCCACTAATCTAGATTTTTTTGATTCAGCATTTCTGGGATATGTTTTATGCAGTCGATGAAGTTGCAGAGTCAGAGGATTTTATAATATTTTCAGCTACCCAATCTGTGTAATGTCAAGTACCCCTTCTTTAAAAATCATCCATAAAATATCTTAGCTGTGATGATGGTATTTTCAGGAGACATTAACATCTTTTCTTTTTGTTATCAAATGATTGATATCTGTGGCCCTCCTGCAGCCAGAGTCTGTGTCGAGGTCTGTGGTTCCTGTTAACATTGGTTCTCTTGATTGCCTAGAGGCTGAACTACCACATGGGGCCAGGTTCAAACCCAGAGACCGACCATACTTCTGCTGCTGGGCCCCTCCAGATTTGAGAGGCCTACAATACACTACCACCAGAGCACATAGCAATATCCAGCTCCAAACTGCTGCCAGTGTCCACATCTTTGTCCATGGTCCTGAAGCAGATGGGGTTTGCATGGGCCCACTATTACCACCGTGGCCCATGGAAACCACGTGTTGAACCATGTGTTGTAGTCAAGGGCCCTGCTGAACTGGCCCCAACCCACATTTGCCCGGAGTGAACTGCCTTCCCCTACCTCCATTGAAGTGCTGATCTTGAACCTTCCCAGCCCTGGGATAACAGACTCTGATGACACCAACACGAGAAAGCTGGCCCATTCTCTAATAGGAGAAACGGAACCCCACGCTTTGGAAGGTTCTTCCACCTCTTACCACTGGATCTGCCCCTCAGTTGAAAAGAGTGGTCCTAGTGGCCCAGACTGACCATCTCACCTGACACCTAGGCACACATCCGGGGCCTGGTGTTGGCACACCATAGCATCTAGCCTGTCATTGAACTGCTACAGAATGGAAAAGGACCGATCCTGTGGAACCATAGCCATGGAATCTCCTTGACTTGTGGCGACAAAAGGATAATAGAGAGGAATGTATATGGAGGTCCAGTATTCATGGTGTACCAAAGCCTTGAACCTGACAACAACTCATTACACAATAAACATTTACAAGTAAGGCTGTTTGGACAAAATGATATAATGCATGAGACACATCAGCTCCCAATGCCTTTAAGATGAAAGAAGAGGTATAGGAGATGTGGGAAAGACAGGAGGATCAAGTTTTTCTTTCTCTGTCTCTCTCTCTGCCCCCTCTATATATCTTATTCTTGTATATTTTTATTCTCTTCTAATCTTCCCTTTGATGTGACACTACAAAAGTGAGGAGCAGATACATCAAAATAAGAGATGACTGGGATTGGATTGCATGATATGAAATTCCCAAAGAATCAATAAAAATTTATTTAAAAATTTTTTTCAGACATCCCATGATGAGCAAAGAAAAAGGATGGTGCCAACCAGGAAAGGAGTCTGAATCCACTCAGACAGTGCAAACACTTTGACAAAGTATCAGACCAACTTTCAGGAGAATCTGGAACTGAGATTATGATTGAGACATTCACACCTCAACCAGGACAGCAGAGGAATGCATCTACTTACAAGTAAACTTCATTCTAGGACCCTAAACACAGGCTTGGGGTGGGAAGATCCCTTGCCTTGTTTGTAGCTCTGTCTAGTGTGGCCACATTGAAAAATTGTCACTTTTGTGTTTTTCAGATTTACTTGTGTGTTTTAGTGGCCTACTGCAGATACATGAGCCTGGCTTATTATTCTAAAAAGTATGGGTTTGCTGCATGAACCATAATTTGTTCATAATTCATAGATGATTAAGCATTTTACTAATATGAAAACAGATTTTTTATAACAGGGCCTAATAACAACCCATCTATATGGAAACTTCAAATCTCTACACTCTATGGATTTTGGAAAGGATGGGGACCATCTGTTTGTTGAGCAAATTTACTTTATTTTCTTATTATGCTTTTTCTGTGTAGATAGTTTTATTCAGTTTTTAAAATCAGGAGAATGGTAACATTTCTCTTGTGAAAGGGAAGCTGCAGAACTTTCCACAAAGTTCAGCATAGAATGGGCATGATTGGAGGCCTGTGTGTAAGCTATTGACTCTATTCTATCTTTCACCTAAATTTTTATTGTCCTCTAAATTTGAGACAAAATCCAGAAGACCTCATGATAACATAATGTATAATGTTCATGGTACAATAGTATGAAAATCTTCCACTAACAGGTCATTCATGCTTTGTAGCATGAATCTTAAAGAGTCTTATTAACAAAATCAAACCTGAGCCGGGTATTGGGGTGAACACTGGAAGGTCAGAGACACAGAATAAGCCACAGCTATCTCACCTCGCCGGATCCTCAGCTGGTCTTGTTTCCTCAGACTGGAGGCCTCTGAGTCCTCATCCAGAATGGGTCTCAGCTGAACTGCTGCTAGAAGCCTGAATGCTTAACCAGGCCAAATGCTTCTCCAGGCCAAATGCCTCTCCAGGGCAAATGCCTCTCTAGGGCAAATGCCTCTAGTTTCTGGTCCTCACGCCTTATATACCTTTCTGCTTTCTACCACCACTCCCTGGGATTGAAGGCTTGCTTTCTGGGATTAAAGGCGTGGGTCACTATGCTTGGGTGTATCCTTGAACACATGGATTTCTGTCTCTGGAATGCTAGGATTAAGGGCGTGTGTTACCACTGCCTAACCTCTATTTAATATTGTGGCTGCTCTGTCTCTGACCCCAGATAAGTTTATTAAGGTATACAATATTTTGGGTAATACAATACCACCACAATGCTTCTCAGTCAAAAGTGTGGAATATGCCTTTGAATACAGACAAACCACTTTATCTTGATGGAAAAAAATTAAGATAGATGCATAAAATTACCCCTTTTTTAACATCAGATGGGCATTTGATTTGCTTCCTAAGAGTATCCTCCTCTGCCTCTTAAGCTTTCCTACCTAGTGACCCTCATCTACTGCCTATTGAGCATCACCTACCAATAGACTTATCAGAGAAAGTTCATATGTCATACTTATGATGTGGGTAATGTTTTCCTGTGTAATTATGATACATCAATGAATTATGTAATTATTCTCAAAAACAATTTTTTCCTGTTCTATTATCAACCAATTTGACTGGTTTTTATTTATTAATTTATTTACTTGTTTGTTTTTTGTTTTATTTTGAGACAAGTTCTCATGATGTAGCCTTCGCTGTTCTGGAATTCAATATATAGACCAGACAGTCCTCCAAATCACAAAGATCCACCTGTCTCTAAATCTCAAGACCTAGAATTAAACACATGCAGTAACATGCCTGGTTAATCAAGTTTTTAAAAAATATATTCTATTTTTAATTATGCATAAATTTATGTGTCTTGTATGGGTAAATATACCAAGTGGCTGAAGTACCTGTTGAGCCCAGAAGAGGGTGCCAGATTCCCCTGGAGCTAGAGTTACAGTTGTTTCTGCACCAATATGTGGGTTCTAGGAACCAAACTCAGGTCTTGTACAAGGGCATTCACTTCCCTGAACTACAGAATCATCTTTCTCCCAAACAAGATTGTGTTTCAATAATTAGAATGGATTGCATATTTCTGTTGTTGTGTATTACATGGCATTGAGGAAGACAGAAATGTATGCATGATAAAACAGTTCATTTAGTCAACAGAAGAATTAGTACAATTGTAAGGGGACGGGAAAGAAAATTCATGAAACCAGGACTGTGGCTTCATAGGAAAGATGAAAAGAAAAGAAAATTGAAAAGGACAAGTTATCTTTGTTGTCATGATTCTGAGTTCACAGAATAGGTGATATGGGGAAATATTCCTGATCTTGTTGTCATCAATGAAACTTCAAAAGCAAAAAGCAACACAAACTTACAAAACAGTAAGATGTGCATGATCGGATGGTATTGACTAAATTTCTTAGATCATAAATGAAAAAATATTAATGGAAGAGGAATATGGTAGAAAAATTTATTTAAAGTAAAAGATACACATGACAGGGTTAAACTATGTTTGTTCATTTTGCTTCCTCTCTCTGTCTCTTGCTTTAGAATGACAGTTTTCTGTGTGAATATTGATTACCTACAACAAAAGTAAAGTATGTGAAAGGTTGATAAACTTTTAGAAAAAACTTTCAGAAAGTTTATCTACATTTACATTATCAGGATACCCTCTAGACTTCCACAAACATTACTCATTTTGAACTGTCAAGTGTTTCACAAAATTCTTTCCCATTGCCTCCTGGATATAAGAAATCTACATTTGGGTCTAGGAAAGAGTAGCTTCTCCTCATGTTATGAAGATTAACATTAAAACCCATCATAGTTTTGCCACTTTAAATTATATGTACGAATAGAAGTATAAATAGAATACTTCATTTAAATACATAACTCGAATAGACTAAAGTAAGAATTTTAGCAAATTAAAATGAGAGTAGCCTCTCTTGCCCTGTTTGTACTCAGCCATATAGTGTCTTTATTGATCACAAGTGTTCATAAAAGATAGTTATAAGGGAGAGAAAAAGTAAATACAAACAAAAACATCATTTGATTCCTTAATATTGCCAGTGATTTTGAATAAGTTTAAAAGTCTCAATCAATGATTATTATGAATATTTTCATATGCATTTTTCATTGTGTGATGATGTTACCTGTGGACACCAAGTGCTGTCTATTCTTCTTTGGAATACTGAGTTCCTTGGCCAGCTTCTTAAGCCCCTGTTTCTGTGGTTTGCTCAGGCTGTTTGTTCCCTACAGTACATAGAACAGATGACAGAAGAGGTGGCTCAGAAGGTATTGGATGACTCAGGATGGATACAGTTAGGATGGGGCACATTGTCCTAATCCATGTGAACATCCCACCTTCTGGAACCTCCCTCATCCCCACCAGCTACATTGTGCTTGACCTAAGTTTTCTAAATTGAACAGAGCACATTTAATGGAGTCAAATTTTGGTGAACCATGACCATCCCCTCCCTAAAGACTAGTGTCATTATTATTATTATTATTATTATGATTGTTATTATTATTATCATTGTTTTGTGTTTATTTATTCATGTTTTCAACATCATTGTAATATTTTTTCACAAATGCCTGCCCTGAATTCTGATTGTTAGAACCGGTGAACTAAATATCTATCCAGGTTCTGGCATCTCTTCTTACTTCTTTGTATATTCTAGAATTATTGTGTGGGTTTTGTTGATTATTATTGAAATGAAAAGTGAAACTATGCTGAACAGTTTTATGAACCTGGTGTCAGAGCCCATGTATACTCTACTCTCTTTACCTACACCCACCCTAAACCTCACCTTCCCACCCTATCTCAACTTCCCTGCTTCCCCTCACAACTTGGTCAAACAGAGCCAGCTGGCTGAAATTTTGTCAACTTGACAGGAGCCAGGTTCATCTGGGAAGAGGGAACCTCAATTGAGAAAATGTCTCCTTCAAATGGGCTTGTGAGAAGCCTTGTAGGGCATTTCCTTGATTGATGACTGAGACAGGAGGGTCAAACTCACTGTGGGCATTGCCCCCACCCCCTCCCCGGGGCTGATGGTCCTGGGTGCTATAAGAAGGCAAAAACTGAGCAAGCCATGAGAACCAAGTCAGTAAGCAGCATCCTCCATACTTCTGCTTCAGTTAATAGAAGTTCATGCCTCCCATCCGGGGATGATAGGCAGCAGCAAACCTTTTCCTTCCCACCATCCTTTTGGTCACAGTGTTTTAACAGAGCAATGGAACCCCTGTGATAGCCATCACACTACAAGCCACTAAAATACCATTTGTCTCTTTTCCACTGTCATTGTGCAAGGCGATGATGCCATCAGCCTTCTTTACAACTTGGAAAGAATTTTTACCAGAGTTGTAATTAAAACAGAAACAGATCAGAACTCAGTAGAATTGTCATGTTTTCATTATATTTGACATAACCTATCTATCATATTATTTTTTCTTCCTTCAATTGCTTCACAAATGTCCTTCACAATGGGATAGACTTATAAATGAGAGATATCAAGTGGGAGAAACATTTTAGTCTTCACTTTGCTCTTATGAAAAAAAGTATTTTCAATAAAAAAGAACTTGTGTAATTATATTATGTCTTCACATCCTATTTAAAAAGTAAACTCATGAGGCTAATAGTAAAATACCACACTGTATAGTTTACATAAAATAAAAATTTTAAGAAGTGGTCATGACGCATCATGGGATTGCTTTCTGAACATCATTTTCACTTTCCTTAAATAGGCATGGACATCTGAATTTTTACTGTTCATGGTTTTAAATAAAGTTAAAATTATACACATTATTGTCAAATTTCCATTTTAAATATTGATCTTAGCATTGGGGTTTGAGTTATTCATTCCTTAAGGACTTTCTTGCATGAAACTTTTTCAGATTTTCTATTCACCAAAATCATATCATCAGAACTAAAAGAAAATAGTATTGGGAATGAATGTCTACATTTAAATGATCTTCCAGTCATTTACCTCTTTAATGTTTTTATTAATTTATCCTCTCACATATTACATCCTGTCTTCAGTTTCTTCTCCTATCTCTCCCCCCCAGTCATTCCCAACCTGTATCTCCTCCTCCTCCATTTCCCTTCAGAAGAAGGCAGACGTCCCAGGAACATCAATCAAACTTGGACTATCAAGTTGCAATAAGACTAGGCACATTTCCTCATATTAACGCTGGATGAGGCAACACAGTAGGAGGAAAAGCTTCAGACGTCAGCCCTGTTCCCTCTGCTAGGAGTCTGAAAACATACAAAAACAAAAACAAAAACAAAACCCATCAAGCTACACAACTATAACACATATGCAGAGAGCCTAAGTCAGACCCACGCAGAATACCTAGGTCAGACCCAGGGAGTCTCCCTGATTGTCAGTTCAATCTCCATGGGCAGCTAGGAGCCCAGGTGTGTTGATTCTGTGGGTTTTCTTGTGGTTTCCTTGACCCTTCTGGCTCCTACAATCCTTCCACCCCTTCTTCCACAGGATTCACCTAGTTCTGGCTAATGTCTGGCTTGGATCTCTGCATTTGTTTCCATAAGTTGTTCCAGTCGTTTTCAATGGTAGACAACCATATTACATCTATAGCTTAGGAGTTAGTTAGTTAGTTAGTTAGTTAGTTAGTTTTTGAGTTTTTTCAAGACAGAGTTTCTCTGTATTGCTCTGGCTATCCTGGAACTCACTCTGTAGACCACCAGGTTGGCCTGGAACTCATGAGATCCATCTGCCTCTGCCTCAGGGGTGCTTGGATTAAAGGTATGCTGTGGCACTGCTAGGCTAGGATTTATTTTGACATGTCTCTTGATAGTAATTTTTCCCAAGAAGTTGTGCAACTCACCTTAGCTTCTCACCATCCCATAAATGTTTGGAAGTTTCATTAGGATTTTGAAACTTGCATCAGAAATTATCGGGTAATTAAATTGTTTGTAATCCTGACACTGGGTGTGTGGCCCAGGCCGACAGCACCCATTCTCTCTCTCTCTCTCTCTCTCTCTCTCTCTCTCTCTCTCTCTCTCTCTCTGTATGTGTGTGTCTCTTTCTATCTCTCCACCTCCCATCTCTCTTCCCAATGCACATACACGCACGAACACACACCATACACACACACACACACACACACACACACAATGGTTTGAATTATCTGTTGTGTTAAGTAATCACAAATCACAGACTGTCAGGTACCAGCCATCTATATTTTTTACTTCCACAACTGTGTGAGTCTGGAACTTGAAGTTCACCCTTAAAACAAAGCAAAACTCTACTTCTGAATTTACTCCTTCCAGGTTGCTAATGTTTCATGCTTGTGTTTGTAGTATTAAAAGCCTTGGGAAATATTTAAATTTGGGTAAATAAACCCCATTTTAAGACTGGAACACAGACTCTGGGGTCAAGAATAAATGGGCAATAAATCCAGGCTTCCAAGAGAAGACTGTCCTCGTTGTCTATCCGAATTTTCTATTTCTGACTGGTTTCAACCAGAATTGCCCAAACTTATTCCTACAAACTGTAGGAAATTAGAGCAGTCAGTCTTGCTGAAGTCAGGGTCACAACTCAGGATGAGGCCACAATACTCTGAATATGCCCAGGAGACAACAACAATATTGGCAAAGGACTCCTATCCTGTGTACAAACCTAGGATAGGTATGGCAATTGTGGGGATACAGACAATGGTGGAGGAGGTGCAGTTTCTAGGCAAAATTCAAGCACAAAAACCAATGTTCACATAAGGTAGGGAAGGAGAGAGTGTAATTAAATTTTTCTTCAGTTTTTGCCATTATTTTCTTTTTAACCCTCTACCATTCTGATGGGATAATCTCATGACACCCTTCTTTCACGTGTTCCTTCGAAAGCATTAACCAAGCCTTCTAGAACCTATGTATCCTATCACATTTGGCATTGTTTTTATGGATATTGTGTCAAACAGAACAACCACGTGTGCTGAAGACAGGCCACATTCCTGCTTATGGCAAATATTTCATTTCCAGCCTTCAAGGGAGGCTTGCACAGGTGCCAAAGCAGAGTGAGCAGTAGATTTGTGTGGTGGGTGGTGCCTATGAAAATTAAAGCCTGAGGAAAGGAATAGGAAGAAACTTCAGAACCCTGAAAGGAGGTAGAGTTGAAAGCTGGGTAGAGATTCCTGACTGGACATGTCCAAGATGCTTTTGTTAAGTGCTAGGGAGATCTAGAACAGAGGTGGCTCATTGTGGGAGTCTCACATTGGGTAGAAATCTCTGTCCTAATGCCCTGTTTATGTGCTGATGGCTGGGGATGCTGAAGAGTTTATCTTCTGTAGAGGGTCCTTGAAGCTTCTCCAAAAAAATCACAGGAGACTTTTGAAGAACCATGGAATCTCCATGACAGGGACAGGACATTTGATTTCAAATATTATGGTCTGTGTCTTAAGATGTTGATCATAATTACTGGTGCTTTTCCAATCTCTTCTTAAGAAGTACTGTGACAAAAATAAACCAGACAAAAGCAATAGGTAAAGTTTTATAGATGATCTTATGAGCTGAGACATACTTAAATCCATGCTATAAATATAAAATATCATTCCCAAAAAATATAGACTGGTCACTGTGTCATGACACTAATCTGACCAATCACTCTGGAGCAAAGACTGGTACAGATATAAGAGATAAAACTTCTTAGAAATCCTCATTTTACTTCTTAGATTTCCCAAGGTCTCAGCCTGTACCATTCTTTCCTTGTTAACATTCAGAGGAACAAGTTCTCTTCCCTTGTTGAGACTCTTTTCTGCTTTCTTCATTCAAACATGAATTGCAATTTGGATACAGACCACACAATAATATCTGTTTTTCTAAACTATTCCTTTTTCTTCCACCCTCCATGCCTCTCACCTTCCCTCCCTCTCTCCCTCCCTCCCTCTCTTCCTTCCATCCTTTCTTCCTTCCACTCAGAGTCTGACTTTCAGGAAATTGAGAATATAATCTTTGACTTCTTAGCTCTTACTGAAAGACCTTAAGTTTTAACAGAACCAAAATGAGCTTCATTATCCTATGACCTTTGTAACTGATTAACTTTTCCTTATCTCCACTTTTCCCTCTCTAACATGTTGTCTTTGGGTAACATTATAGACTTTTAATGTAAGTTGATGAAAACAGGTTGTTTTTGTTCAATACATATGAAGCATATATTCTTCTTTTTGTTTTACTTAAGTTTGTGTTAATAAACAGCAGTGCTTTTTTGTTATAGATAAGGAAAAATAGTAAACAATCTGCCTTTTTTGTGAGGATTAGGAGATCCATGAGGTTTTAAGGAATAAACAAATAGAATTTAATTTTTAAAATCTATTTGTCATCCATATAATTTTAGCATTTATTAATGACAAATTTGAACAAAAGATTACTGTGCTTGCTAATTTTTTTGTAAAGAATTACATAAATTACACAGCTGGAGAGATGGCTCATGGTGAAGAGCACCTGCTGTTCTTCCAGAGGATCCAGGTTGGGTTGCCTGGATCCACATGGTGTCCCATAACCCTCTGTAAGTTCAGTTCAGTTTCAGAGGAACCAACATCCTCTTCTGGTCTCTGAGAGTACCAAGAATACACTTAATACAGAGACATACATACATGCAGGTGAAACAACTAGACATGTAAAATAAAAATAACTAAGTAACTCATGAATAGACATAGAACTGGGCTCCAATGGTAATATCAGTTGTCTGTAGGATAACACTGGTCTGCTAATGAGTAATTTTGCTAAGTTGAAAATTATCCCTCCTCAGTCAAAATATTTTTATTTTAATATTTATTTTAAAATATTTTTAACATGCTTTAGAAACAAATGCTCCACAAGATGGATGGGTTAGAGGAACATCTGCAGGACATGGATCTGAGGTCCAGTTTCACCATTGTCACAAGCAGGAGGTCTGTCTGTTCTCACTAGAAACGCATGGTAATTATGACCCGCAGTCCTTCTCATCTCAGGTATTACTATAGCAGACATGTGTGCCCCCTTGGTGAATGTAGATTCATGTCACTGGGGCGTCACAGTAAGGATTGTGTCAGGAGTGGCTTTGTCCAACTGTCTTTGAAGGGCACCTCTCTCCATTGGGTGATCAAAACAATCTTTTGTTGCTGTTCTTTTTCAGGTTCCTCAATTTACTATAGACTTATTGAACTTGGTTAAATAAGCATGGGTTTATTATGCTTTATATGTGTCTATGTTTTATAAGCTCCTATGAATGCTGCCTGCTGAGCTTAAATGAAGGCAATTGGGCAATGGCTTGTCCAGAGACCAGGAACAGGAATAAGATCAACACTAACATCCAAGCCCAAAGATAACG